>OMKZ01017802.1:43581-53873 GCA_900302535.1 Neoniphon sammara | reverse complement strand
GTGGGCTGCGCAGGGGGCAGGAGACGCGTCACGGCGTTGCATAAGGGCTTACGTTGCAGAGGGGAAGCGTCTGGAGGGCTGTCGGTCCCGCCTTCATGCTTTGAGAGGGAGAGCCAGTGGATTCAAACAAAAAAGAAGGTCCACACTTAACATAACATGTAGTCTGGCCTGGTGCTGGCTTTTCCGGTCTTTTGTTTAATCTTAGCTAGATGGTTATACATAAACATATTAGGAGTTATATTCAGTCCCATTCAGGCTTCCACATATTGTAATCAAGCCAGAATAAGAGAAGAAATCTCCATCGACCTCACTGTAATCGAAAATGGTCTATTCTCAGCATTTTCTCACTTTCCTCTTCCTCTCTCAGACATTTTACTGTAGTCTACTGTAGTCTCTTCCTCTTGTCAGTTTAATCCATAATTTAGAGTAATTAGGAGCAGTGGTTTTCAAACTGGAGTCCTGGCACCCCCAGGGGTCCTTGAGGGGCTTCCAGGGCATCCTCAGCAAAATAGGGGATAGTTTAATTTTGCTGTAATTTAAATCACTAGAAACTATTACGATGCAAAAAAGTGATTATTTTAACATTATGTTTTAATCTCACCACTTCGAATCTGTTTTTAAGTGTTCGACATCTGAACAGTTTAATACAATTCAAGTCTGTGGCTTATTGAAAGTCAACTTATGGTCCAGAACATGAAAAAGCTTGAAAACCTACAATTTAGAGTAAACCTACTTATCACTGTATGTTTCACTCCAGTGTCTTTTTGGCAAAGGATTAGTTACCTTTGCACAAAATATGCGATAATTCCAAAATACAGTTTAGTACATCCAATATAAAGCTATAATTATGCATGAAAAGGGCTTTGGAAACATTAAAGGTTACAGCATGTGGCATGTTGAGTTTGGCTTTTCATGCAAACATTAATATGCTTTAATGTTGGACATGTCATTTTGGAACAGAACTGTTCACTTAGTAATGTCACTGCACAGCACCTCATTTACAGCTGCGCCACTGCTCCCTCCCTCCTCATCTTCATCTGCTCTCCCTGTCGTCCCTGTATCTCCTGCAGCAGGGAGGCGAGCAGTACATTCCACTCCTTGATCCTTGTGTCTGGTCGTGCTTCCTCCTCATCCTCTATCCCTTACTACTTAAAGTACAGTGGAAATGAATGGAGTTTTCCTTCAGCAGCCTTTTAAGACAGGAGGGGAAATGCTTGAGGTTTGGCCTGACTGATTCTAAATGAGGATGTCTGAGAAAATAAACTGAGATTTTGGTCTGTTTATGATGGAATGTGATGCTTTCCATGTGGACCATCATCTTGCTGTCCAAACAAGGCAGGCATGCCAGCGTTCTCAGCACATTCGCTTCCCACCCTGTGCCCATTTCATGAATGGCATCCTTTCAAATAAACAGTGGTGTGATTTCTTTCTCAGGTTTTGGACGTAAAACTCTCATTCTTTTGTAATGAGAGAATGATTACTGTTTTTTCCTGCATTCATGCCGTTTTTGTGTTCATCGCATCCCTGAGTAAACAAGCCATCTCTTGAGAAAACGGATGACATGTTTTCAGTTCTTCCAAAGAGTCTAGTGTACATAGCAATGTCTCAGATAGCGAGCGTCAATATATATCTGTTTATATGACATCCACAACCCTCCAGCTGCTACATCAACTTCCCTATTTCCTTCTCAGCGGCCTTTGGTCAGGGTGTGTTGGTCCCATCATCTTTTAGTGGTTACTTGGCACAAAGCTGTAGAATAATAAACCTGAGCTCTGTGGGGTGGCAGTGTTTGGACATGGAAGTGGGCCACCACCCTGTTCGTTAATCGTCCAGTTGCTCTGGGTGTGTGTGCAGGTGTTTATGTATGCACGTGCATGTGTGTGTGTTCACGTGCTTTTGTGTGTGCAGCCTGGCAAAGACAGGCCCCCCATTCATCCTCATTACTTCTCCTCCATTACACTTAATACTCCAATAGGTCTTTTCATTTCATTTTACATATCTCAGTCTGTTTAATGGAGCTTTCTGACCAGTGCACAAGCAATGACTCTCTGCTAATTGAGTGCCAAATGTGTAAATGTACAGTGATAGTCTGATGTTCATAGGTCTTGGACTGTTTTGTCCTTTCACCATGTGTTGCAGCGTGTGTGAAACTTCAAGTTGTCAATATGTGTTTGCATGCACTTAAACAAGAAAATCCCTGTGTTGTATCATGTATTCATTATACTTTGTGATTAAAGGATTATGATTTTGAATAATGGCCAATAGCTATGTAGGGATTGTTGAGGTAGACTTAAATTATGCATGTTAGTTTATTTTTCCCAAAATTTATCTTAGTTTTCTCCAAGAGCTGAGGCAGCCTGATCTAACTCCCAGGGCTGTGTTTCCTGTTGGTATTTATTTTTATTTTATTTTATTCTATTTTCCTGAGATTTAGAGGGAGATTGCTGGCCCTCCTGCCTACAGATTAAGGCTTAATCTGTGTTCTCTTGTTTCTTTCATCTGTCAATCACTGGTGTCAGGTTTTAGAAGATATTAACTGTCTTTGGACCGGTGCTGGAGACAGAATGCGCTCTGAATGTCATCCAACACACACGCGCGTGCACACACATTCGGTGCCCAGACACACAGTGGCTTATGCAAAAATACCACAGACTATGTAGTGCATGATTTTTAGTCATTTTGGATGTTAACAGAAAAAGTTAATGCTAATGTTTAGGACTGATGAAGACCAAGAAGGGAGTAGTTAAATATCTTGCCATTTGTTCCTTTGCCTCTTCTCTCTGTCTCCATGACACAACACACCAGATACCATACCACAATATAACAGATACACATCATACCAGAATACCCATTTTGCGTAGTGATCGTATGCTGATGACTTGCACTGAATTCAGTCACTTTTTGGAAAACAAATCCACAAGTTTCCAACCTAAATCAATACAAGCCCTCATCACATGCACATTTGTTTACCTCAGCTCCCCCTCTCCCTTATCTATTTGTTATACTTTATACTCTGAGGTTTCACAGGCCATTAAATGACTGACAGTAGTGTTATATGTTCAGAGGTTTGGGAGCAATGCTAGCAATCTGTGTTGTGTCAAGGGCAGCAGGGAATCTTCTCCTGGCTGATCAGCTCCATTTGTGTGGAATATAATACAGAAGCAGGGTAAAATGTGAAATAAGTGGAAGATTGAGGGAAAGATAGTGACAGAGCAAGAGGGCATGGGTTTTATTTGTAGAGCAGAAAGATAAATACAGAAAGACAGCCCTTAATATGGAAATTAAGCCTCCTTTCACTCAAAAAGGACAGTTGGTGAACCTGTTGTGCTTAACCAATCACCGTCTAAATCAGAAGAGCTTCCTTTCATTATATAAAGTGTTTGTTTGTATATTTTCTGCTTTGAAAGCAGTTCAAGTATAGTTCAAAGACATTTTCTGAATATAGTTAACTCACAAAAGCCATTTAGGTCGGTCCTTGCTCCTAAAGAAGCAGCTGCAGCTACTGGAGATGATCAAGTAACTTGTCTTCTTTACTCCTCCACTTCATCGATTGTTGATTGATTTGCAGGTCAGTAAACAGGTCGCGGTGAGGTGTACTGATATTGAAGGCTGTCTTTGAAGATGCCTGTTCAGCAGATGAATAATGTAATGAAATGGTAATCACAACCCCCCGCCCCCTTTCTCTTTTTCTCTTCCCCCTCTACTTGTTTTGTTCATGCTCCTCACTCTCTTTCTGTCTCTATCACTCTTTTCCTCTCCCTCTGGTATTTACTCTTCCTTCCTGGAGCAATAATGAGGATTACCTCCATCGATCCAGAGGAGCAGGTGAGGGGAGTGGCATTCCTGAGCACCTGTTTGTGATCTGTGGGCCAATTGTCAGCCTTCAAGACAAACAGCTATTAAAGTATTGCATTACAGTGCTTATACCTTATCTCCTTTATCTAGAGTGCAACCATGTACAATACAATATGGCATGGCATTAGCACAGTGCAATGTTTATGAAGCCAGCTTATGAAAGCCATCTGGATTGAGTTGTGTTACATGTGGGAGGCCGCCGTGTCTTCAGCACTTCCATCTGTTCACAGCATATAGTTTGTTCAGCTTTAAGTAAAGCCAGTACAGCATGACACACAGTTTCAGTAACCCCACAGGCTGTTGGTAATGTAACGTTAGATTTAGCAAACATCCCTGATCCTGCAGATAAACCAGGATGCACATTAGTAAGCTAGCTACTTCCTACACTCTCCTACACGCTGTAATAATTTCAGCTTTGGCTCCGGCCACGGTTCACCACAGTATAACCATAAGTCTCAACCCACAAGCTTCCATTCCAACACCAGCATCAGTACAGTCTGGTGTGGGAGGCCCCCGCAATATTATTCAGCTTTCACATGTACCCACATACGTGAAATGTTTTTATCCCCAGGAAAAAACAAAATTAGACAAATGTCAGACGTGACTATGCACAGTTGAATGTTGTCCAAGATGACATAATGTCGTTTTGAGTCCAAAAAGACATGGATTCGCTATGGCTGTCATAGAGCTAACAACATCACACTTGTTTATTAGTGTCCATATACTGTGTGTGAACATACAGTTCATGGTCTCAGTGGAAATCTGACACTTTAGTGCACCACTGGCCATTGAAATTCCAGCACTTAGGTTCTGCAGATGTGTATGTAATTGAGTTACCCTTTCACATGGGAAGGGATGGATTGCACCCTGGAAAAGAGAAGCTGGAAATACGGGAGTTAAATAAACCTGAAGGCTTGTAGTGGAGGTTTTAGGGCAGTGGCTTGGTTTGCATACAGTGAGTGCTGTTCTTCATATTATTGGTTTCATTGGCAGAGTCCATATACACCTGGCATGCTAAACTAGGACAAGGCCAATGAGCTGTTGTGTGTTCGTCAAGTATATTCATTTTTTTCTAGCTCTTGTATGTCAGTTTGAAATATCGCTGTTCCATCAGTGCACCAGTTTAGTGAACTGAAGATGGAGTGTCTGCTTTTTTCCAGATGGTGGCAGTGTGTTTCTCACCTCTTGTCCTCTTGGATGTCAGGGCACATGCTGATCCAAGAAGTCTGTGGTTTTATTTTTACCCACATTTGATTTGCTTTGTTACTGCTACACAGGCGTTTTTTTTTTCACTTGGAAACTGTTTGTTGGACTGTCTTCTTGAGCTTAACTCTCATGTGACCATTAAAAAAAGACAAAAGCTTGTGGGGAAAACAGTTTATGCTGATTCACGTACATTGTTAAGAGATCAAAGGTTAAGTATTTAAGTTAGTCATGGGTCTTTGTTTTATTTTGCTAACTGGGTGCTAGGTATGAGTTTAGTGTACGCTCGTGTTGACATGGAAAATCCCCTTGGCCCAAGCGTTCCTCCTTGTGAAGGTCTTACCATCATGACTCAGATTTTCCTCTTTCTCACTGGTTCTATAAACACACTTGTCACATTTCAGGTTTTCCAACTCCTCAGTGGTACTAGTTTCGCTGCTTTCCTCTGCTGATTCAACATCATGCATCCTTTGCTTTTTTGTCTCATCAGCCCTGGAGAACAGAGAAGGAAGACCCGTCCACCGATGTGAGTTCCTGGGATGCTCTGCCGACCCGTACCCCTTGCTTTTCTGAGGCCTCCAGAAGCTGAAGACAGGGTGTCAGTGACAGGTAGGCTGAGCCTGCTGGACCCAATGTGGTTTTGATTAGAGCACATGAGAACTTTTGACCATTCTCTGATATATGAAACAGAGAGCCAGGGCTTTCTGGAAGGACCTTCCATCTTTCTTTTTTTTTTCTGACCTTAAAGTTTGATTTTATGGAAACATTCTCAGATTACTGCAGGGATCCTCTCTCACAAAGTTGCCATTGAGCCGCACAGCTGCTTTGAATTGTGTTTACTGTGATAACCGAAACCAAACACTTTTTGTTTTATTTTCAAGAGCCATTTCTGAGTGAAACTTTGTTGAAGTTAGGAAGGGGCTGCACACATAACAGTTACGTCCTGCTAAGTGTGGATGTTAACACATTCCTGCTGCGTGGAGTGGCTGCTGTGTGGGAGTTAGCAACAGATCTTAATCATGGATGGGGTTTTGCTGTAATTCCAGAGCTGGAGGCGTAACCCTAATCTCTCTGGCACATTATACAGTAAATCAGAGTGTGTGGCTAAGTCAGGTCCTTGCCAACTCAATACAGCTAGGCCATCTCTGTGGATTTATGACCAGACTTAGTAGGAGTAGTTATTTCAATTTACAAAGGTCCCTCTCCCTTCCTTTCATTTCTCTCTGAGACAGATGAACCACCCTGTGCCAAGCATTAAACCTCTGTGATAGTTTTATTTTGGAGGTATACGAGGATCGCCTTGTACCGCAGTGGATAACTGGGAAGAGATCGGTCCAGAGGGCCGGCTGGTCGAAGCCAGTTTTAGCTGCAGTGCCCAGTGGGAGCGATGTCCCTACGCAGAGGCAGCATGGACACTGATGGATGGCCTAGCTTTCTGTCGATTGCTGCTCCCGGACGTGAGCCGTTGTTATGAAAATATAGAAGGAAGCAGGCTGATGGGGTCACACTGAGATGGCAGCTTCGCCTGTGATGGATAACCACTTTCTGGGCATCTGATATAGATAGATGAAGGACCACTTTCAAAACAAATATGTTCAATAGAAATTATCCCATAGATGGCTCTTCTCAATGTTTGGTGTATCTTTAAAGGATACCAAGCTTTATGTAACTGAGGACAAATTAAAAACCACCAAGACTGATGAACCCACCATTACAGGAAAGCCACACTCAAATTATTTATTTTAACTGGCATTTTGCTTTGATTTCCCTCACGGCTTTCCCTTCGCTGTCCTGTAGAGCAGCAGAGAGGGAACGGGCCACAGAGTGGTTACTTTACATTTCTGCTTCGCCCTGTAAATCAACTGGGTTGCTTGTAAAGGGGCTGAGTCATGTTAGGCCCCCCTCTTGCCCATAAAGAGGTTGCGTTAATGGCGGCAGTCAGGGGGTGATTTGCAGCCTGTCTCTTTAGCCTGGTGGCCTTGGGGTGACTGATTGATGGTGTTTGTCGTCCAGTCTCGGACACTCACTGAGAGAGTTTTGTTTTGCTTCGGCTGCAGTGGGATGGGACTTCACCTTTGGCACATTTGGTGTTCGCCAGGCCTTACCATTGAGACACACCCAAGCGTGACCTTGAACTCCCATTCCCCAACTACCTTCTGCCCCCTTCCCCAGCTCCCCACCTCACCGTCTGAAGGACAAACTCAGTGCTAACCAGTGTGACCCAGTTATGGGAGCAGGGAAAGAGAGACAGAGGCAGGAGAGATTTTCTGTGTGGTAGCGGCAGGGCATAGCCTACTTCTCGTACCCTACTTTACCCCTCTCTTCATTAGGCAGCTGTGTGGCTGAGGCCTGATTGCACCATCTCTTCCTGTTGTTGTTGTTTTGTCACTGATTGTGCCCAGATGGTGGATTACAGGTCAAGGCAAGGGCTTGGTGCTACCACTGTTGCTGGAGAATATTTTTCTGGAAGCAGACCTGCTGGAATCAGCGGGTGTTTAGCTGGAGTTGTAAGGACTCTGACTGTGTGTGTTTGGACAGAGAGATCGATGATCCAAAATATCCCAGCTAGAACACTAGAGGGGAAATGCGGCCAAGGATCCTGTTAATATGGAATATGGAGCTCAAGGCTCATGGGCAGGGCACATATTTCCAGATGCATAGCCCTTGTTAACTTATAGTTTTTAGAAAAATGTAGTACAACTTAAATTTATCCAGAGATGTAAGATTTTAAGCCCTGGTGAGTTATTCCCTGTGTTAAATATAATGCACAGTGCCATTTTTTTACCCACATTTTGAAAACCATTAAATTCTCTTTACTCTTAGTACTAAAATGATTAGTGGATTAACAGAAAATAAATCAGTTATAACTTTGATAAGTCATTGTTTTAGTCAGTTGTCAAATATACCATATATTTTCTGCTTATGAAATTACTACTCTGGGATTTTTTGGCTGCTGAGCATATTAAGGAAGCAAATTTAAGATGTCACTTTGGGCTCTGCTAACTTATAATGGCCATTTATAGTTGTTTTTGACAATTGATAGATATAATGGTTGCTCAATTAATTGAAAAAGTAAACACTACATTGACAATGGAAATAATCATTAGTCGCACCCCTACACTGCCTTGTAATCAGTGTGTTTATGTGCACTTCAGTAATTGGGTTATCACTGTCTTCCAGCAGTAAGTTGATTTATAAACTGACATGTAAATGCAGGTAATGCATGTAAAGCAGGTTTCCATAATCAGGTTAAGAGCTTAAGAGAAACCTGGTAGAAACACAGGTAGATTTCTGTTGGAGGAACCTGATTATTGGTCCATGTAAAGCCTTACTGGGATTTTTGACTGACTTTTTATGTGTGCACATGTGCAGGAAAATATAAACACAGTAAACACAGTAAACACAATAAACACGCTGTACTATACTCATGAGAATAAAAACTTGACTGTTCTACATGGTCATTGAATAATGCTTAATTCTATGTCAATGTTACCATTGATGAAAATATAACAAAACGCCTGCCACAGCCTGCATCACTTATTTGTCCAACTACAGAGAGTCGTGATCCTCCCTTTGTTTTTCTTTCAATGAATAGCAGTGATGGTCTTTGATAAGTTCACCTCTTAATTCACAGTGAAGCTTATAAGGTTCTGTAATCAGCTTTCGTTCTTTGAGAAGTTGGTGTGTGTGTGTGTGTGTGTGTGTGTGTTTAGTTTGAGAGATGAGAAGGGGGACTGTGCTGTCTGCTGAGGCTTCATTAAGCTGCCATTACACACTCTGTCTGATTTTACTTTCCCCTCTCCAAAGTCAGTCTCCAGCTTCCACTTTTTCCAGGCAGTTCCACCCGTACCACTTCTGCAAAAATGAAAAGGAAATTGGCCTAAGCTGAATACCCACGCATCCTGACTTTGTCATTCTTTTGCCTTACATCTTCGTCAGCGTGAGTCTTTTTTGCACTTAGATGAAGGCTCAGACGCCTGAAATCAAAAAGGTTCATCTGTGGCAACAGAAAATCTAGACTTTCTAAAGTGCAATGATGTCCTCATGCAGTCCCAGTTTCTTCTTTTCTCCATTCCCGTCTTCATAAACTGTGCATGGACAGCAGAATGGACCTTTACTGACAGCTACCCTCTCCCTGGCTTTCTTTCTCTTTTTTTCCCCTCTTTTTTTATCTGCTGGACAAAAGCAGTAGGAGACTTTGCCGGGTGTAGTTTCTTTGGTCAAAGGAAATGGTAGAGGAGGAGAGAGCAGTGAAAGGAGAGTGGAGCAGGGAGAGAGGAGGTGTGTATCTGTCAGAGAGAGGGGAAGGCTGTGCTGATTGTGGTCTTGGAGGGGAGAAGGGGGGCGGTGGCCAGGAGAGAGGAAAGGAAAGGAAGGGGAGGGGACTGTGCTCCCATTCACATTGGCGGCATTTGGCTTGAGACTGTTTTTTTTTTTTTGGGGGGGCAGAGAAGTTTCTCTCAGGAGAGCTGCTCAGAGACAGAGCCAAACATCCAGGAGAACGGGAACATACTGAGTGTCTGTGTTGACTAAAGCTCCTGGCACCCTGAAGCAGCTGAGGCTGGATAATAAGGAGGAGCTGGCCAGGCGCAGGCACAGCTATGCAGGGCTCAACCTGGGGTAAGAAACTCAGAGGGATGCAGTCTGGAGCTCTGGGGATGAGGAACGTTGGGGAACAGGGAAGTTGACTTTATTGCCTTGGTTGTTAACTGTGTCAGGAACATCCAAGGCAAATGCAAACATAGGTGATAGCCTCTGTTTCTGGGCCATTCATTGTTTTTTGTGTTATTAGCTCAGCGTGAAAGATTTATTTTCTTTATGAAGTTGTGTGAATGAATTGTTGTCATGGGGCTGGAGTCTTTAAGTGGTGCATTGTGTGAGTGTATTGCGCTTTAATGTGCTAAAATAGCAGAAATGCCCTATTTGGGAGTTTTGCTTCCATCAAATGCATCAGTCAGTGAGAAACAGAAAAGTAAAGCATCTACGTGGTGAAGCAACATATTTCAGTCCTCTTCCACAGAGAACTGTGGGGGAGCTTTTTTCTCTCACTGCTCATTGAAACTAAAACAAAGACAAGTGACAAGCAGGGGACGTTTCTCCAGAAGCATGTTTGTGTGTGTGTGTGTGTGTGTGTGTGTGTGTGTGTGTGTGTGTGTGTGTGTGTGTAAGAGAGAGACAGAGAAGGAAGGCAGGCCTCTGTTCTCTCTCAGTGCAGTATAATCATTGACAACGTC
>OMKZ01017802.1:21755-41036 GCA_900302535.1 Neoniphon sammara | reverse complement strand
CTTTAAGAAACCCCTTTGCTTTCTCTGTTTAAGTTCCCGCATAGTTTGAGTCATCTTGGGTCCAGAGGGATTAGAGCTTTTTTACTTATCAGGAAGGAGTTAGAGGGCAACAACAGTGACCTGAGCAATACTTTTGAAAGGGCAGGACTGCTGAACACTCGGTCAGTAAGGTGCAGGTTAAGATTTTATTGGATCTTTTCAGCGAGGAATTTTGATCTGCCATGAAACTCTCATAATATAGCTATTGAAGGGCTTGGGCATGCTCCAGGAACCAGTGGCCCATGGCAGCCAATTAAAACCTATTGTTTATGTAAGAAACCATGAATGCCTACATGAAATCCCTAAATCAGGGGTCTGAAACCATGTGCCATGCAGGGCCGAGAGTACGCAGGTTTTTGTTCCAACCAAACTCCACAACCATGACAACCATCTATGCACAGACAGGTGACAAACCGAAGGAAAAACCAACATAAAATGTCATAGGAAGGTGTTCGCTCCAGTAGAGTTCAGAGACTTTGTAGAATCTATCCCAAGGTGCATTGAAGCTGCTCTGGCAAGTCGTGGTGGCCCAACACCTTACTAAGACATTTTATGTTCTTTTTTCCTTTGATTTGTCACCCGTTTGTACATGAAATCCCAGGACAGTGGGAACTTACTGAAATCGCCTGATGGAGAGTTTGGTTTGAATCAAAACCACACTGCATTCAGAGTGGAAAACTACTCAGACTATACAATCTATATGCAACCTAACTGTATGGCACAAATAGTGCCATACAGTATGGTAGTATATTTTCCAAATGTGGCCCAGCAGGGTCTTGGCATGGTGTACAGTTTGAGACCTCTACACTGAACAAATCACATTTTGATTTGAGTGCACATGATTTTTATTGCCACATTTTATAACATGGTTACTGTATTCAGTTCACAAGCTTCACTGTGGCCTTGTGTGTTTCTATTTTTTGATATAGGGCTGTAAATGTGTGAT
Organism: Neoniphon sammara; assembly: GCA_900302535.1. Lineage (NCBI taxonomy): Eukaryota > Metazoa > Chordata > Actinopteri > Holocentriformes > Holocentridae > Neoniphon > Neoniphon sammara. Next base: position 40,051 of record OMKZ01017802.1, on the reverse strand, counting down.
AAACCCAACCAAGGACCCTTGGCCTAGTCAGTCTGTTTCCATCTCATTCAGAAAGGATTATGTGCTCTGGTAGGCAGTGGTGTGTATATGGACTGTGGTTAATTCTGCCTCCCAAACAGTTGGTTTACTTTCGCTTGATTCTGGTATACTGATACATGTTAGACTCCATTTTTATATTACTACAATAACTGAATGAGTTGAGAAGACAATGAATTTCAAGCCTCAAGTGAGAAATTCTAACTGAAATAATTATTTAAAGATTATTTCCAGTGTTTCCTTTTGACTGTGTCATTAATATCTAATATATAATATATAAGATCTCAGGGCAGGAAGTTTGATTCTCTGAAGTCAGAGCAGGAATGCACCGGCGTGTTTTTGTTGTTTAGTTATATAGTCGAAACTCTTCGTCTCTATGACATCACCATGTCAATATCAGACCATCATAAAAATAACACTGTGAAGATAAGGAAAGATCAAGTTTGACCCAGTTTTACACATTGCTTTATTGCCTGCTCCAGTATAGATTATGACCAAACATCCTTGTGCTCTCACACATATTAACATATTGCAGTACCAGACTTTTCTGTCGTTGTCAGTTATTATGAGTCAATAAGTAGGGATCAGACTGAATTGAGTGTGCTAATTAAAGTCTGGTAATCACAGTTAAATCTCAGTAGTAGCCTCGTAGGCTGTCAGTCCACTTGGCACGTTGGCAAATGACTTGGCATGGCCCCTGTCAGACTGTTGCCAGGCTGCTGGAGACTAGTAATGAGGCTGGCCAGCAGGCCCGCTACCAGCCATTCTTTCACACTGTTGACCACCATCGCCACTAATTACCAGTAGTGGACAGTCCACTTCCTCAAGTTTTACCTTTATTGTGACAACAGGAAGTTTGAGAAGGTTACAGAGTGAGTGAAACACACAAGAGGGAAAGTTCTGGTTGGGTTTTATCCCAAGCAGCAGGGTTTCACCAACAAACAGCAAATTGGCATCGCCTCTACTGCATCATTGATCCTGTGCACATGTAGTAGGAACTGGAGACTTCAAACACTTTGCCTGAGTCCTTCACTTAAATAACTTTGCGACTTCTTAGATTGTCTGAAACTCTCAGAAACAGGACACACCCATCACTCGGATATCCTTATACTCTGTGACTCACCGTGACGATGCATTTAGAGCACTGCTTTCTCTAATGTGCTGTTGGTGTCAGGGCACCATGACCTCATCATCATGCGTCCTGTTTGCTATTGTTCCCCAATCAACACTGGACCATTCACCATTCATGGGACAAACAGATGATATCATAGTCTGTGTATGGCCAACTATGCTGTTATGGTTTTGTGGAATCCTGCTTATGTGTGAGTGTGTGAGAAACTTTTTGTGCCGTTTACATTGCTATTTTCTTACAGCTGTATAGGCTGTGCTTTTTTACTGGTAAATTTACTCAGCAACTTTTTAATGCTAATGACCACAGTATTACACCAAATAAGTCAGAGCTGAACCCGGCCCGTCTCTGTGTGTTTCTCTTTTGAGGTATTTTCCACAGTTGTTAACTTAATGGTTACTCCCGAGGCTGATAAGATGTGTGGAGACAGTAGCCTTTGTTGCTGTCAGTGAAAAAAAAAAAGCCAGCATGTCAGGAGCCATTTTACATCTCTCAGATGAAAAGAGACCCTTTGCTTCTGCTGCCTCATGCCTTGCAAGCAGAAAGCCTCCAGCCCGGTTTGTGCTGCTTGAATGGGCTCAGTGAATGGCCTGTCCTCGTTCACTCTGTGTGTGGGCCAGGATGGTCTTAGAGGATATCTGTATTCTTCTACTGTATGTCATGTCATCTCTGTTTTGCCTCTGTCATCAAGTCTCTATGGTTTTGGGCTTAGAAAATTCCTGGAAAGCACCCTCTGGTGGAGACTATAATGCATCCTATATGCAATGCTTTGCTAGTCATTTGCTTTTTGGAAATCGCCTCATATTAAGAGTAAACCTGACTTTGCCAGCATTGGGAAGCATAAAATGCCATTTCTAGCAATAGTGTTTATTTGCCAGACATAATGAAAATAACTAAAACGATATAAATAAGTAAAACGATATAAATAGTGTTTCTGAGCGCTGTTTTTCCCTTTTCTCTCAGAACAAGTGGCCCCACTGAGCTGCCACCATGGCCCTGGCTCAGGCTCTTCCCATCTCTGCTGAGCACCACAACCCAGGCCACAGTGGAGGAGCTCGTGGGCGACACCCTTCTGGTCCTGCCTCACCCAGCAGCACCACCACTGCACCGTCCTCCTCTCTAGACGCCATGGGCTCCGTCAGCAGCCTCATCGCCACCCGCCCCGGCGCCTATCAAGACCACCGCTCCGGTGTTGAGCTGGGAGCCAGAAACCGACGGCACACACCCGGCACCACCTGCCTGGGCTCTAATTCACCGCAGGACCCCCTGCTGCAAAGCCATACTCCATCAGCTAAGAGGCAGACGACCACAACCTCCAGCAGGAGCACAGAGAAGGAGAGCGGGAATGGAAACTACACTTACCTGAATGAGGACTATGTAGGTGACTGGAATGATAACCATGTAACACCTACCAGCCCAGGGAGTGATGCAGATGAGACTAAAGAAGCACTGGGGTTGAATGGGAACATGGGGGGACCCCCTCCCAAACTGGTCCCTGTGTCAGGGAAACTTGAGAAGGTGAGTCTTTGAAAATATAATTTCATTTTTAGTGTAATTTAAATTGTGTTTAAATACTGTAGGAAGTTAAAACTGTGATTGAATGGCTTAAATATGACCTTTCTGTTGAGATGAGTGAATCAGCAGTTTTGGCTGTGGGGCGCAATCAGCGGGCCAGTGTGACTTAGTAAATCATTCTGTCATTTTGAAGTCAATCACCAGATCAGCTCTCTGGCACATTAATGCTTTGATTGAACATGAATCAAATCTTCTGTCACACCTACTTTTTCAATATCCATGACTTCCTGCCTCCTCACATTCATCCCGAATCCTCCCTTCAGAACATGGAGAAAACGGTGCTGCGGCCCACTGCCTTCAAACCTGTCATTCCCAAGAGCCGTAACTCCATGCAGTACCTCTCCCCTCGCCATGGCGCCAACGTGTCAGAAAGCCAGAACAACCTGAACCTGCTCAGCCCCGCCCACAGAGACATTTCACCCTCTTGCTCTGAGAAACGCAGCTCCTACAGCGGGGGGCGCAATGGCGGCAGTAGCCAGTCCTGCTCCCTGTCTGACTCTGGCCGTAACTCTCTGTCCAGCCTGCCACCCTACAGTGGCCCCAGCTATAGCCTGGCATCGGGAGAGGCCGCCACTGGCCACCTGGAGCCCATGAAGAGCGCTCCACCGGTCAATGGGCACGGACACACTAACTCAGACAGCGGACGCTCGTCCTCCAGTAAGAGTACGGGCTCTGGGTCACTGGGTGGGCGAGGGCAACCCCTGTCAGACAGTGGGTCCAGTGGGCGCTCTCCTGCCCCTGTGGAGGGCTATGAGGGGGTGGTGAGGGACTTGGAGGACAAGCTGAGGGAGAGAGAGCTGGAGCTGCAGCAACTCAGAGACAACCTGGATGAGAATGAAGCTGCAATTTGTCAGGTTGGTACAGACTGACTGAGGTGTTTGAGGTGAAATAAAAGAATGCTTACACATTTATGTGTAATGCACACAAGTTTCTGTGGTTTCATACACTGTTAATGTATTTATCAAGCATTCTTTGGGAATTTTAGCATTTAAGTGTGTCTAAACTCACGTTACCAGTGATGGAGCTATTTTGTTTATATCCTCTTTTATGACCTCTTTGCCAACTGTTGCATCTTCTCCCATTGCAGGTTTATGAAGAGAAGCAGAAGCGCTGTGAGCTGGAGCTGGAAGAACTGAGGCAGAGCTGTGCCACCAGGATGCAGACAGCCTCGCAGAAGGCCCAGCGTGCCCAGCAGGTGCTGCAGTTGCAGGTCAGAGCCCCTGACAGACTTTGGTCTGGTTGTACTTTGTGCATCATGTTGCTGAACTTTCGACAGCTAAAAACCCTACCAGAGCATACTGGTCAAACACACTGGTTTGTCTTGCAAGCAAACCATCAGGGCTTTAAAACAGAATAAAGCAAAACATGTGAAAGCCATAGAAGCTCTCTGTCACATACTGAATAATGAACGAGCAATTCTGTATAATGGTCCAAGCGGTAGTCATGTAGGCTTAACCATTTTTAAGGCTTTCACATCATTAGCTGTATACATGACAATAAGATAAAAACATGTTTTCTGCTACATGCAATGTCTCTTTTTGGTAATACACTTTGTGATGTAGAACTTACTGTAGTGATGTTTTAGGCTATGAATGTTACATGAATTTAGATGCCTCTCTGGTAATTCTGTACATACTATGCATGCAGTGCCTCTCAGCTATTATGAGTCTACATGCTATTAGAGAGCTACTCTTCACTGAAAATCCTCCACCAAGTTCACATGGTTGTCACTGCCACTCATGGCTGCAGGTATATCAGCTCCAGCAGGAGAAGAAGAAGCTGCAGGAGGACTTTGCTCAGCTCCTGCAGGAGAGGGAGCAGCTAGAGGAGCGCTGCACCTCCTATGAGCATGAGAAGATCCAGCTTGGGCCCCGGCTGGAGGAGACCAAGTGGGAGGTGAGCAGTGCAAAATACTGATAGTGTGTTCGGGCATTTCTCAATGATGCTTATCTGGTTAAATAAAGGATTTGACTGATTGATTGAATCTGACACAGGCATTCAAGTCAGAGGCCCATTCATTATAACTCTTTATTCTGCAGAAAATGCGAATGGCCATGGTATATAAGGGACAATGCTGTGATGTAACTACGGGCATCTTACCAAACATTTATGCCTTTTGTTTGCATATTGATTCTGACCCATTTGCCATTTCCTGTCACTCCCTAAAGCTATATCACTCATTTAAATTGCCCCAGGAGCGGCTCATATAGTGCCATGGCCTTAATGGAGGATACAATATAATGTGGAGTAACATTTATCAAGCTGACTTTGATGGAACTAGGTCCATAATATATGTATTAATAAGTTCATTTTCTTTCCTCATTAAAAGGAAATGTATATAGTAAATGATGATTAATGCTGAGAGCTTTTTATACAGTTCATCTAGTGAAGCTTTGGCTGACAGAATGTAGCCGTAGTCTGTCTAGGACTGTGGATTGTGTTGCATTGCAGGTACAGAGTGGTAATTATTAGGGTTGAAGAGTTGGCTTCTCTTTGACCGGTAGCCCTCACCACAGTCTGACAGGCAATTTAAGTCTGGTTTGTTTATCCGATGGCAGGGGCGCAGCCAGGCCAACAGACGTCAGGATAAGATGTTGCCTCAGGCATGGTACGTGCAGGCAAGAGTCTGGCACAAGCTGGCAGTGTCATCAGTCACATAGAACAAAGGAATGGGCTGCCTGCCTGCCTCTGTGTCTTTGTAATGTCCAGACACAGATCAATAATGAAATGGATCTCCCTCACTTTATGAAACAGCATTTAATTGTCCTAACAGAGAGGGAATTGGTTCTACAAGTCTAAAGAAATTGCTTGTCAGTCAGAAAGTTTTGATCCCACTGAGATGACTGTTGTCCTTTCACACAGGACAGGACATGTAGGTTGTGTCACTTCACAGCTCTTCCAGTCATCACTCTGTTGTCACAGACTCCTGCTGATTAGCAAAACCACATGCAAACTTCTTTCATAACAGAACTGAATTGTGAGAACTGAAAAGAACTGAAAGAACATGATTTTTTAAAATCTATTTTATTCTCTGATCTATGAGCTTTTGCACCAAAAATGTTGAATGTTTGAATTAATTGAAATGAATATGGTTCCTGAATGTGGCTGCTCCTCCTCCCACCCAGGTGTGTCAGAAATCAGGGGAAATCTCCTTGCTGAAGCAGCAGCTGAAGGAAGTGCAGGGCGAGCTGGCCCAGCGTGTGGGAGAGATCGTTTCCTTGCGGGGCCAACTTAGAGAGAGTCGTGGTGAGCTGACCAACACCCAGGTTCTGCTGCAGGAGGCCCACGCCATGAGCCGCACACGCACCCTGGAGCTGGAGGTGTGCGAGAACGAGCTTCAGCGCCGCAAGAGCGAAGCGGAGCTCCTCAGAGAGAAGGTGGGGCGTCTCGAGGAAGAGCTGGCCCATCTCAGAGAAACTTTGACCAATCAGGGCGCAGGAAACCGGCAGTGTCAGGTGTTCCAGGAAGCAGAGGAGCACCTGCTTTCCTATGAGAGTGACGAGGCCAAGGCTCAGCGGCAGGGCAGCAGCGAGGCCGTGCAGAACATGAGGCTGCAGATGGACAGAATGAGGACCGAGCTGGCCTTCGAGCGGCAGCGGGCCGAGGAGCAAATGGGTAGCTTTGAGGTGGAGCGCAGGGTGTGGCAGGAGGAGAAGGACAAGGTTATCCACTACCAGAAGCAGCTGCAGCAGAACTACGTGCAGATGTACCGCAGGAACCGAGAGCTGGAGCGGCTCCTGCGGGACCTCAGTCAGGAACTGGAGAGCAGGGAGGAGGACGAGGGCAGCGGCAACGAGATCAACTTTGACGAGATTGCCGCCACTGAAATTTGACCCCTATGTCTCTCCATCTCTGGATTTGCACTACTGTCAGCTAAAATCAGATTTTTTTCACTTGCGTGGCACAGATCTGATCTGCTGTCTAAACGGAAATACCTGAGTCTGTCTTTTTTTTTTTTTTTTTTCCCTGTTGAGACGGCAAATGATCAGATCAGTATCACAAATGTGGAGCAAAATAAGCAGATCTGCAGTGTAAATTCAGCCATACTTTGGTTCTGGCTCATTGGTCTCGTCCCCAAGGAGCTCCACATAGAAGCCAGTGACTTCTATTAGACATTAGTAGGTCATCTCAGTTCTCTACCCCTCCATTAATGTGTCTGTTAGTGTTTGCTCCCTCTAGCACTAATAAGGGATCAGCTTCCTGCCCCCCCTTCCCAATCTGAGGCATCAGTGGGAGAATTGTCATTTATCGGCAACTTCAGCAAACTACTCGGTGTCCCTCTGTGTTGTCAATGGCTTCACCTTCCCTGCTGGGTTTAGCACTGTACTTCCACTCTTGTCTCAGCAATCAGCTGTCATTATAACAGCTGATTCGAACTGAGCCTGCAGTGTTGTCAATTTACAGTAAATGTGAAACATCACAACACATACGCCATGATGATAGAGACTGAGTCAGAGCAGAGCAGAGAGGACGGCTGGGTGACGTGGAGAGAGTTGTTTGTGCTGTTTATCAGAGTTACTCAAGCTGTTGTGTAAATTACTGTTACCAACAAGTAAACATATTTCCAAAGGACCGGTACTTCCCCGTTCAACATGGGTGGTCCTGTAGTTCTGACAGTAATAGCCTTACAAAACTTAAAATTTTGTGGCAGATCGTTATCAGAATTTCTTGATTAGGGGGAAAAGAGGGGCTGGATTTACACAGGCACAAAAAATCCAGATTTTCTACTAGGAAGTGGTTGATTTTTTTCATCACTCTGAACAGACAGAAGTCAGATGTTTTTTGAATCAGATTTGTATGCATCTGAAATTAATCTGATATTTGGTTCTACTCTATGGTTTATGTCTGGACAGATCCAGTTTGTTAACCCCCGTTTGGAAAAAAAAGTTCAAGTTTAGTCCGCATTAAAATTTCCTCTCCTGTCATCCCTCACACACATGCATTCCTATTAAAGTACCAGTCCTTTCATTTCATTTTGTTAACGCTTTTAAGGCACCATCAACAAACTGAAAACAAGTCAGCATTATTGCTATGAACACCAAGGCGGGCATTTGTTGTGATTGCATCACTAGCCAACATCCTTGTGAGCCACTGCAGCTTTTCTGACACACACATGATCCATGCCACATATAAAATGTTGCGAGTGAACAACCTAGTTAAACTGTCCGCAGATAATCACAAGATTGGATTATAGCCTATAGTGTAAATTCAATCATGGAAATAGACTTATATAACCAGAAGTCTTACACCTTGTAACCAGAGTGATTGAAACTTGCATTCAGTATAATTCCTTGTCCAGCTAAAAAAAAAAAAAACCTGTACATACAATAAAATATAAATTATCACTACATTAAAGCACACATGTAATGGCTATTGTATCTGATAATTATAAGGAGAAAAACTCTCTTTCTGCTCTCACTAATAAGTGGTACAGCATGGATCGCTGTGTATGGGTTTTCTGTTACTAAGACCTGTAGTCCACATTGATGCCATAGATTTGCTTTCTGGAACCTTGTGGGAGGGAAGGACATCATGCACTGAATGATGGGTGTTTTGGCATTTGTGTAAAGTCATATTAGTTTGACCATGACATTGCTGTTGTTTTCATCAGCCTTTATAGTATAGGAACTGTTTCATTTGTATTTACTTCCCTGTACAGTACAAAAGGCTCACCCATTTCCAAAAGAAGAAGACACTTTATGTTCCTCTATTGCTGGTGATTGAAAAATGTTAATTGTTCATTGTAGATAGCCCTGATATATTGAAAAATAATACATGGTGAAGTATAACAGATTTCCTCCAGAGATGTTATCTATCTCAAAAAAACATAGCCACTGTGAATAGACCAAAGCAATGTCGCACAATTCTATTTTGCTCCTACAGTACAATGCCTGTATATTAATGTAATGTGTGAATGCTTGTCCTGGTTCCCTAGTAAAATTTTATAATCCACAGTATTTGTATGAAGACATTAAATGTATATTTTCATGCTGTAAATTTCTTGAACCAACTTACTGTTTTTAAAAAAAGACAAATAAATAAAAGATAAATTCACAACTGTAATAACTCAAGATTTTCTTAACCATTGTTCAACCTCTATATAAAGTACTGTAAATTGTATATGTTTTAATGATTTAATTATTTTGGCTCTGGATCATTGAGCTATTGCAGAAATAATAATCAGTTGCACTTTATTTTTGTCAGGTACACCTTATTTAAGTGAAAACAACACTGTCCAGCCAATCTGAATCAAGTATTCACCCAGGCCATGGTATAACAGTTTGATCTGGTCTGGCTGGTCATTCTCTCCCATGGCAACTTGGATAATTTATTCTACAGTACTCATCGCACTTACAGAAGGTGATATTTTCAGTTCTATGGTCTGGCTTGACATACAAGGCTGTGTAAAAGGATTAAATGTCAAGAAGATAATATGCCTCAATTGTTGCAAACCTCAGCTGTGTCTACACGGCTAAAGTCTGCCCTCTTCAGGTCAAAAAATCCTTGATTTCAAGCCAGCTTGCCACATGGCGTCAGATTATTTAATATGTCCAGTCCTCTGGTCTGCAGGGATTTTCAAGGCACTCAGGTTACAGTTTGCAGTTTGTCAGCCTGCCCATTTAAAAATTCAGGAGCAGTTGGATGGTCTGCAGATCCATGAAATGCCTACATAATGTATTTTGTCTGAATTATTAAGTATTGGATGGTAACTAACATGAAATGTGTAAAGAAAATGTCCTTAAGAGGTATTGTCTCCTGGGTTGTGACACAGTGAAACAGCTTCAGAAAAAGTAGCATGGATGCTTTCTTTTCAAGATTTCTGACTTTGTGGACACTGCTCCCGTTCCTGTCTCACGGAGATGCCAGTTTTACTGCATCTAAATGTCCTTAATTCTGAGAGTATTTTCTTGATGGTATCCCTCCAGTATATTGACTGTCTCTCTTTTCTTGATCCTCCCAGAGTCACCCACAGTTTAACTCCACATCTCACCCCTCTTTGGGATATACAGCCATAACAGGGAAGCGTAACGGGCAATCCAAGAGCAGTCCGAGAGCCCTGCTGTCTTGAGCCCTCTTTGTTTTTCAACCAGATCAGTGGCTGATGCCCAAACACCTTGGTGGACTTCGTCACCTGTTCTGCTCTTCAGCACAAAAGTTTCTCTTGAGCATTCAGTGATGAGCAGCTTCCTTGTCTCCTTCCCATCCTCCCTTTCTAACTTGAACATTAATGGCAAAATTACGCAACTGACCCAAGACCAAAAGTCTTTGGCTGTCCTGCTGTTCTCCTCTCTTATGTTCAGGTTGTCCTTTCATCTAAATTCATACTGAGCTCCTCGGTCTCCATTTGTTGCTAAGTAGGTTCAGTCTCCTCTCAGGGGTTTTTGGGAACTTTGACGATGAACAGCATGGGGTCTTTGGCCTTGTTGCTGAAGGCTTTTCGGATGATGTCAACAGCATGCTGATGGGTAACTCCTTGCAGGGACACGGCATCTACAGATACCAACTCAAATCCAGCCTGGAGACACATAGTGAAAAGGAAGGCTTATAGGTTAGTTGAAATGCAGGCACATAAATACATGCACATATGCAAAGACTCGGGCATGCACACAAAAATCCACACATTATCTTTAGCTCTCTCACTCACCATAATGTATGTGTGTAAAGGTCAGTGATTGTTACGTTACCTTGAGCACGTCAGACGTGGAGGCGGCTCCGCCAGGGAAAATCTTCTCTATCTTCACCACTGGCTGAACCTTGGACTCCATTCCCCCAGATATACTGATGCCTAGAGCATCAACACAATAAGATTGGTTTATTTGAGTGGGAGTGGGCAGTCAAACCTATTTTTGCACATACTGAATCAGAGACAGACATTTTACTTGCCTACATGAATGAAGCATCAAACACATTCAGCCATTTAAGTATTGATTTAAGGCAAAATACTAGACACATGCCCACATTTCCCTTTATTAAATTTGAACAAATAGCCAATATTGTTTTGATGATAGGATTCTTAGCTACTCAGAAATCAAAACAGACACAACTACATTTACCCAGTGACTGTTTGGTCTTGGAGATGCTGACAGTTTTGAGCTCATACTCCTGAACTGTGTCGGTGCCGTTGAGTCCATTCTCAGAGGAAGCCTGATGGCCGTTCATCTGTTCACTCCCCACTTGTCGTTCCGGGCTCGAACCAAACACCTGGGACAACAGGGGTCGACTCCTGCGAGGCGCACTCGGCAGCGTGAACACCTGCTCTTTACTCCTCTCTCCACTTTTCTCCATTTTGCCTTTGGAGTGCCCATTTTTAAAAGGACCCCGCCCCCTCTCTGAAGCCGCATCTCCCTTGTCCAAGGCTGAGTGCAGTGAAACCTCGTCGAAGTGGACGGAGCGGATGGTGCCAATGTTCGATCTGAGAGGGGGCCGTAATTCAGCGTTGTGGGCCAGTAGCCAGTTGGGGAGCATGGGGCTGGCAGAGGGGGGTCTGAGGTCTCTGAGTTCTGTGTTATACCCATCCACCGGGATGTCCAGCAGCGGGGTGAAGGCTCTGGAGGCATGGGGCCTCTCTCTAGTCACCTGCGAGCCAGACAGACGGAGCTTCTCCAACTCCTCCAGTAGGTGGCTCTCTCTTTCCACCTCCTCAGTGCTGTGCAGCTCAAAACCTCCCCTGTAATCTGGACAGGGAACACGTGTTGTGTGAGTACCTTTTTTTTTTAATGCACTGTACACAACATATAGACTCTTTGGGTGGTTTGACTGGGTATGAAAAGGGATGACATCTCCCTCAGAACATTGAAGTTCCAAGCAAAATATCTGAGAAAACAAACACATAAATCCCTTGTGTAAAGTGCCAGCCTTCTGGTTGTAAATACTTAGGCCCTTAGAGATCAACAAATAATTAAATGTACAGGTTCAACAACAGCAGAAGTAGTTTTGTAACAGAGGTGGAAGCTGCCAACCTTACCTGGGATCGGGGTGATGAGGTGTCTTTTGGGTACTCGTCCAGATGTGGGAGAGCGAAGAGGAGGCGTGCAGACTGAAATACAAAGATCAGAAGAATATTGGTGTACAGATACTGGAAAGTAAGAATTTCTAAAATAAAATTAAAATTTGTCTTCTATAAAATGTACAGCTGGAACTGTTGGGAGTTTTTTGTCGTTCATTAACATGCGGTCTAATTTGTGTCTCAAATCTGCTGAAATAAATTCAACATCGAGATTGTGTGCTATAAAAACATGTTGGCATTGACAAGGCTCGGAAATTCAGAATTTGTCACACGCACGTGAACGATACTTGAGGATATCATACGCCTCCACTTCAAAAGGGGTCACCATCTTGTTGAAGACACCCAGGTCAGAGGGAGGAATCAGCATTCTGAGGGAAAAAAAAAACATTGAGGCATTTTCCTTACTGTGTGAAGTTACAGCACTTTTCTTAATTAGTCACAAATGCCTTAATATGGAACATTTGGATCTGAGGTGATTATCCTGGAAAAATCCTTAATCCTCTGCTGCTCAGTAATTTTAATGCCACAGTTTCCCCACTACCAACTGGCCACTTCACATACAACTCAAGCTGGATTTACACATGCCACCCCCCTTTATCCACCCTCTAACTGTCCATTTCTCTCCCTCTGGTTGGAGTGCAGAGTCAGCCACCCTGAGACAAGCAGAGTACCTTGTTCAAATACTCTGAACTGGGTGGGCTGTTCTTCATATTAATCGATGGTAAATATCTTAGAAAATAAGTTAAAATTGATGTAAAGTATATGAAGATAGGGCCTTTTAAGGGGGAAACTCAAACTTCATGCTTTTCTTAAAATATGATTGACTTTACTTGACATTTGTGGTTCTTTGCCCTACAAAGTTTCCTCCTGGTCCTTACCTGACCTCTCTCAGCAGCAGAAGTTTCTCAGGCCTGTCCAGCACAGCCAGCACGCTGTGCACCAAGCTCTCCACTGAACGCTCTGTTATATACTGCAGGAGAAAGGATAACAGCAGCGATTTTGTAGACAACTGGAAATAAGTGCTAAAATTATGTCCAGACATTTCCTTTCACACTATGTTTACAATGTGTACCATGTTGCTACCACTTACACACTACTTGTACAATTCTTTTTAGGAGATTACCAGCAGCTGGTACAGAAACTATTTGGAAACAGTCATAAACCAAGACTGTGGAGTCAAAATTGCTCCATCTGAAAATTGTAATGTCTAAACTCAGGCTCTCTACAGGTCAGGGTGAAGCTGCTTACCCTCCGGCAGGCCTTCATCACAGTGGCCACCTCCTCCTCAGTCAGCAGCCTGCGGGCCATGTCCTCCACCACACCAAGCATCTCTGGATCTGGCATCACACTGGGACGCCGTCCCTCTGGCAACATGAGAAGGGAGAATTAGTGCTGGCTTATATGATGAATGTCTATTTGGCCATGATGACCTCTCTGCACTCCACCTGTCATCAGAGCTTCATTATGGGTAAATTAAGTCATTATGGCATTGGCACTATATTACAATTACAATATAATCAAGACATAAAAAATAATGCTATAGTTTCAATATCAGTAAGCCTGTTGCATCAGAGTTGGCAAGAATGCAGCTCATCTTTTAATGTGCTGCCATGGTGCCCATCTGCAGAATTTCTGCAACCCCTCATTGGAGAATTTGCCTAAACTCATTTGAGGATGCAAAAAAGTAACCAACACCTCTGCTGGTATCTGATATTGATGGGGACTTGGAGCGCCCCCTGGAGGCGTCCTTCTTGCGTCCACCCTTGAACAGCAAGTTGACAAAGGTCTTAGAGCGCTGCAAGGTGCTCTTCTCCTCTGCGTCCTTCCCTTTCTGCTGCTTCTTCTCTTTCTTCTGCTTGATCTCTACATTAGGATGAGAACAACAGGTGACTTGCAGTCATTTAACAAAGGATGGACAGCAAACTTGTGGTTGTCCTTAATATTGTCCCCCAGATCCTTAAAATATTAAGCAAATAAATAGAAAATATCCTTCAAATACCCCTTGCATGGTAGATGAGGAAATATTTTGCTAGTAGTTTGTGCAGAAAGTTTAGACAATCAGAGGATAGTACTTCAAATCAAATTAGGTCAAATTGGTCCTATTTACATTATGTTTGAAACATGTTACACACAGCTGCATGTCCTGCATTTACTGTTGTATGCACTTTTATTTGTTTGCATTTAATCAGCTAGTAATAAATGTTTCATTTTGATTTAGTTTATTTGTGGCTATTTTTGGAAGCCTTTTCTCCACTGTTTTTCTGAATGAGGCCTGGTGAACATACGTCAAATGTGTTGCTTTTTCTATCATTAGATAACCGTGCATACATCTTAACCATCCCTAAACTTGAGGATGAAAAGTTTTGAAGACCAGTCCTGCAAGATTAATCCAATTCATTCTACTGATATGTGTGTCCACTGTAGCTTAGCCTCACCTGCTACGGTGACCTGGCTCTGTGACCTGCTGATGGGTCGGCTGGGTCTGCTGAGAGCCAGCAGCACAGCTGTCTTGGGGGACTCTTTCCTCCCACTGTCGTCTTCTCCACGGATCACAGTGTCTTTGAGCAGCGTGGTGGGTCCCAGACTGCGACTGGCACCAGTCCTCTGAGAGGGAAGGTCAGTCTGGATGGCAGTCTCAGTACGCTCAGATTCAGACCTGGGCAAAAAATATATATATAATGTATTTGTTCCTGTTTGTGTTATTGTTTTTGTGAGCGTTCTCCCATGTCATCAGCTGAAGGACAAGGAGGACAAGGAGGCGTGGTGGTGGAAGGCTTGTTTTCATTTCTTGTTTTTATTATGTGGGGTTGTGAGGCCCTTTGACTTTGGAGCTGTGATTAGGGGCTATAGAAATAAACACAACTTGTTGAAAATACTTTCAAATATTTTGACTGTTTGAGGGGGAATTTATTTTACTTCTCAGCCACTTCAAGGCCTGAAGGCCTGACTTCAGGCCTTGAATGTCATCTGTGTCTTTGAAACCAAACTCTTTGGGAAAATTGCTTGATAAAGAACTATGTAAACATGAAATGCTTTGATTTTTGCGTTGACAGTATGCTCAGTAAGGGTTTCTTTCTCAACAGCAGTGGTGACATCATCAAAATGCATACCACACTTTAAAGTGGGTAACATAAAAGTTACTTTTAATAACCAGAAACTAAGTAAAGTAACTAGTTACTCTGTTAAAAAACAGTAAAATTCGCTAACACTGGTTACCACTGCAGCAAGACTGTCCAAATGTGGAAAAATACATTTGAACTAAACTGAGGTGATCCTGACCTCAGGTCCTCAGTGGAGATGCACACATCCACCATGTCTGAGCCGAATGGCAGGCTGGTGGGGAACATGACCTGGGACAGGCCACTCAGAGAGCTGACTGGAGTCCCAGATGACAGAGAGGAGGCTGAGGAGTTGGAGTCCGAACCCTGGGAGGAAGATTTCTGCATACCATTGGCCACTGAGGAAGGATACATACTGTTCTATTACAAGAGATAATCACTTTTGTGATTTGTGTGTCACATAAATGTTCAGACATACAGTAGACACATGCATGCATACATTCACTCAGACTATCACACATGGAAACATATGTACACACACATACTTAAATACACACACTATAATCAAAAATAACTACAGGCTTGCAACTTTCTAGATAATGAAATGTTGGTGTTGACACCTGAGACAAAAAGCAGATACATACACTTATTGAGCCACCTGTATTCTGCCACCATCTCCTTATAGGCAGGGTATCGCCCTGCTTCCTGCAAAGATATGGCCACAGATATGCAAATGAGATACAGTAGACCTTGAAACTTTTATGGGATCGCTATATTTGATAAAGAGTAACCCTAGAAGCACACAGAGATCCAAAACCATACACCTCTTCCTCATCCAGCTCAGTGAGAAATGAAATTCCCCTCTGGACTTTTTGGGTAACATCTTACCTTTGATAGCTGTGATGCTTTCTGGTTCTACAAGTCTCGGTTACAGTGTTTCCCTTTACGCAAGGGAGGCAGGGCAAGGTGAAGGATCCAAGAACAAAACTTGCACAAAACATGGCCCTATGCTTTGATCAGCACCTGATCCCAGCTGCCTGGTGAATAATGCACACGGCCTGGCTATTTTTCACAGCGCGAAACCCAAGCTCCGACAAGTAAAGTGAGCGAGGAATATTACGACTGCATGCCAGCTGTCTGCCCTGCCACACTACCGTTACTCAAGTGTGCAGCAACACTACAGATGTGTGGCTGTATGAGTTTGTATTTGGTGTACATCTTCGCGAGAAAGAGAAAGAGCAACAAATAGAGATAGAAAACAGGTCAGTGAGTTAATGCATGTAATGATGATCACTTAACTGAAGCACTAATGAAACTGCAAACATGTTTTCTTATAGAAGAGCTTAACAAATACAAAGGGTCATTATGGAATGTGATACTCCCTCCTCAGCCTCTCATTAACACAGAATCCAACACCAAACATCCCCACACTCAACTCACACAACTCAACCTATAGTAATAATGTAGAAGATAAAGGCCCCCTTGTTAAAGTCAGAGAGAAATGAAAACCTTTCACTTTTTGTCTAATTATGCATATCATAATGTCTCCTGCAAGGAAGACTAAAAACAATTAACATTATTAATTTCTCTTTTTTTTAATAAAATATTTTATAAGATTTTGTAAGATCAGAATCCAATCATTTATGCTTCCTGGAAAACAGCCTGTTTTAAGTGGTTACATGATGGCATGCCAGTGCATGTACATAAAAAATCCAACCAATAACACTATCATAATTTTCTTTACAATCCCCTCCTCCAGTCATATAAAAGCTGCACCTTCGCAACTTTCAACATTAACTCTGTTACCTTTCCTATAACCATGGGTGTGTCCTGGTGGCTGGAATTTATTAATTTGGAATAATATATAATTTGGGGTAGTTTAAAATTATGTGCAAAATATTTTGAACTTTTGAGCTGTCCCTGTTCATTTGACCTGTCCTACCCCCTCGCTATCTCATAAATTCATAATTTTCAGACGTGGCATGCTGTGCAGGAAATGGAAGGTTAAAGGTTGTACATCGTCCCCCTCACCTTGATGGTCAGCATAACGTGCGTGTGGCTCTTCAGCACCTCCACAGCATTGCTGTGGCTGATGTCCTCAAAGCTCACTCCATTGGCAGCCAGGATCTGGTCCCCCATCTTGATTCCATTCTGTTCAGCCAGACCGCCAGGATCCAGTCTGACATGATGAAACCAGGGCGAAGATGATGAACGGCAACAATAAGCAGAGAGGATAGTCAAGAAGACAAGATGATCTACTTCCCACAGACATTCCATATACGTCAGCATACCTCTTACTATCCAGGGGTACCTACTTGGAGACGTAGATGCCCAGACCAAACTCTTTGCCCCCGCGGATGTTGAAGCCAAGGCAGTAGTCATCTGAGGTGGTGTAGAGGTGGACAATCCTTTGGAGGGCGCTGCCTGAGCTGGCATCCGAGGGTGTCCGACCGCTCTCCTCCACCACCATACGTCTGTGTATGAGATCCACCCTTGAAAACACACAGCACAAATAACTGATTATCATGTTCAAACTGTAAAACAGTGATGTGCTGGATCATTTTAATTCTCTAAGAAAGGCATGTTCAGCTGGTTTTGGGCTAGTTTGCCTGCACAACAGCTGACAGAATCTGAAGTTAAACAGTCTTTCTATCCCAGTTTTATTCCTGAAAACATGAATATACAAAATTATGTGTTTTTGTTTCTATACAAATATATAGGAAGATGCAGTAATCATGAGCAATACAGATACAGTTAAGAACACAGGGCATAAGAGAAGGAGTATGAATACAAAAGAATGCATAGTTTAACAGATGAATTCAAATCTGTCTGTGATAAAATTCAGTTTCAATAATTAGTCGCTCTTTCTCACCAGGTGGTTTTCTCCTTGGAGTAGCGGATGCCGGGGACCTTCCCAACACGTCTCACCACCATCCTCAGCCTGTTGTTCCCTGTAAGGACTTTGACGGCACTGCTCATGGTGATGCTCTCCAGGCTGACGCCATTCACCTCCACCAGTTTATCGCCCACGCGCAGCCCTGCTTGCTCTGTCAGCACACAAATACACAAAATCATACAAACACACATAGCCATGTGTCCAGGCACAAACGTAACACAAGTCATCATCAGTTAGCCACATACAATGTCTCTGGTATTTTGGCAACATCATTCAAAGTTGTACAGTGAACATATTTCATGTAACATCATAAAATGTAACATCATATCTCAACATTTTCATAGTTTACCTGCTGTACTGTTATCCTCCACCTTACTGACAAAGATGCTGAGGCCATGTTCTGAACCTCCACGCACGCTGAAGCCCAGCCTCCCGTCCACACTCTTATCCACTGTGATCGTATGGATGTCCTCACTGTCATCTCCACCTGCCATGACCAAGGTAGGTGTGTTTAAAATACAGTCACAGGCAGAAAAGTTCATTAATCTTGAGGGAAATCCCTGTGCCACAATTACCAGGTGATATCTTTTAAAT
>OMKZ01017802.1:0-21735 GCA_900302535.1 Neoniphon sammara | reverse complement strand
TTTAAATTTACATCTGATTCTTCCTCCTTATTGAAGAAGAAGAGAGTTGCCTCCTTGAGGACACTACAAATTCTGTTTAATTTGGCCTAAGAAATGGTCAGCAAAGGTCAGGAATGATGTATGATATCAGAGAACCCAGCTCAACTTGGGGGCACCCTCTTCCCTTAACATAGTCTATGTCTAAACTGTTAAAGTGGATACAAACTATTCTTTGAGAAATGACAATTTTTTTGTCTTCAAGACAGTATGCAAAGCAAAAGTGGTCTTTCGGCTACAGCAGATTGCAGCATTCACTGTACAAACAGCCACCCCAGCTCCTTACCATCCACAGGAGAGTTGATGAGGATGACCCTGCCCATGGGTGACGAGGATCGGATTCCACGCCGCCGCTGCTCCCTCTTCCGTAAGAGGTGGCGTGTAGCCGTGTGTGACCCCTGGGTCCCGGGGGTCGTCTCCCTGCGGGACGGGTCTGACGAGTGAGCCATGGCCGCTGACGGGGTCCCCTTTCACATACACTCCACCAGGGGCTCAACGCCGGACGGAGGAGCCTAGAGTAGCATACAGCAAAAGGAAGGTGTTTCTTAGCAGCGGTACCTACACTACTGAAACTACATTATATTTGGATATAAAATATATCAAATATATATATCAAATTTGGATAAAAGTAAATAATCACAATGGCAATTAACAAGCACTCACAGTGTAATAAGGTGTAGAAATCCAGTATTTTGAATCATTTTGTGTTGTTTCCGCCTCAGGTGTAAATGGCAGGATAATCTAACTCACCGGTGCAGATTGCTCTGTGCCATGATGGCTGACTCTCTGCCTCTTCGGAGTCACACTTTGCTCCATTCCTGCCCATGATGCATCTCACTCACCTGTTCAGATTTCAGATGAAAGTAAACATATCAAGTTCTGTCCCAGTGGGTATGAGTAAGACACATCACAACAATATAGTCATTGCTCAATACAAAATAATCGTTTTAAAGGCACAGGTCTACCATTTCTAACTCTTGGCAAAGTAATTCACGTCCGAGGATATTAGTAGAGAGATTACCAGGCGTGTTTGTCACTGTAGGTAGGCTGAGAAATAGGATTTAATTGGTTTTTCTTAGCACAGACCTTCCACTACCTGACCCACTTGCAGTCAGGATGTCACATGGTTTCGATGCCATGGATACCTGTCACTAAACTTAACTCGTGATAACAAAGTGTCCTCGTGTCGTCACCTCGGGGTTCCCCGCCATGCGTCTCACGGCTTTTCAGGACCGCGGACAGCGACAACGAAAGCTTGCAAAATTAAGAAAACATCGTTGACCAATTCTCATTTGCAGCAGATATGATCGAGGCCAACATCCATATCGATTCAGTGTACTTGCATCTCAATATATTATCTGTTTTACCCTTTTTCTGACGACTTTACGTGCGTACGTCACACAGAACACGTTTAACCCTTCTACAGCAACAGATATAACCTTTGTTGTATGACAGTGCCAATCTAGATATTTATGCTTATAACCAAACACCAGATCACACACATTTTAACTTACAAAACGATAAAACTGTAGGTAGTTGTTGGCTCTTTAAGGCTGTCAAGACGGCAGAAAAGTAATAACATATGTGGTCTTAAGACAGCAAACCGTTTTCTTTAAAGACAGACCAATTTCTGTAAAGTAATAACATTAAATTGGGTAGTTAGCCTACCTGAATCCATGTTGTGCAAAATGACCCAACTCAGCTGGGACATTTCTGTCACTAGCAAAGGTCCGCCCTCACGCCACAACGATTGGCTGGATTGTTGGACACT
Organism: Neoniphon sammara; assembly: GCA_900302535.1. Lineage (NCBI taxonomy): Eukaryota > Metazoa > Chordata > Actinopteri > Holocentriformes > Holocentridae > Neoniphon > Neoniphon sammara. The sequence continues at coordinate 19,928 of OMKZ01017802.1, read as the reverse complement.
TAGGCAGTTTGAGTGGACGCTAATTATGTCAAACATCCCCAGTGCGCGTGAATTCGGGGAAAAGTGAGTCATTCCTATCAGACACCTCACATCAAAATATTGACAGAATTCATACTTTAGTGTTAAAAAACAAACAAACTCAAATGCAAATCACATCTACAACTTTCATTAAAGTGACTGTTTCGTTAAATGAAACTTAATTAAATTGATTAAATGACTGTAAACTCCAATATTACTGACAATATTGAATATTCAGTATTTATTAACGGCAGGTATTATTCATAGTACATTCTTGTATGATTGTCTTTATCAATGCTGTGCTTTGGTGTCAAACATCAGCTCTGCCTCCTCAGTGGTTTAGACACAGAACATCACTAACACACCAACACAGCAACCAACAAAGTATATTTTCATCTAATCACTGAAAGAGAAGAATGTTTACATGCAACTTCAGTTTACAGAGGGGGACATTTCCTCATCTCAAACAATTCTTTCCTTCTGACACAATCTCACTTGTTAAAATTAAAAGGATCAACTGCACTAATTAATAACTGAGCCCATTTAATACTGTGTACTGACTTAACTTTTCGTCTGCCTCTAAGATATTCTGACTAATCTATTGGCTTTTAATAATTTTCTTTGCTGCCTCCAGGATGGAAGAATGGTCAGCTTTGTTTCCAAACTCCTTCTCCCTGTGCTCCAGCAGAATACCCTGAGGAAGAATGAAGCCATCATCAGTGCTAGCTCACATAATGAAAAACAGTTATGAAAACATTTTTTCTAACCCTGAGACAGCAAAGTTTGATCAATATCACAAAAAACATGAATTATAAATCAAGAAAGTGAAACAAGGGATAAAGATAGACCTATGATTTACCTGTTTCCCTGCTCCAATCACGTACAAGCCTCCAAGAATGAAACCCTCTCCATTTTTGTTACCCTGGTAACCTTTTCTCTGAGCGCGGGCCAAGTTTTGCAGCACACTGAGACGAGCAAGGCCAAGACCCAGACCCATTCTTCTCTGCTTAGGGCCATAGAAATATTGCTGCAAATAAGGAAATGCCAGGAAAGAAAGAAAGAAAGAAAGAAAGAAAGGAAAAAAGAAAGAAAATTGAAAAGAAAGACTTTTCCCCTAATAGCAGGCAATGAGTGCGAGTGAAACCCTGTTTAAAAATACCGTGCGATCCACAAAGATCTCCCCCTTGAAGAAGGCTCTGAAGGTCTGGATCTCTGTGCCGAGGTCCTCCTTCACCACAGCGTACAGAGGGACCCCAAGCTCATCCAGCTGGGGTTTCAGAGAGGACAGCTCCACAGCCTCCTGCAGGGAGAGGGAATGGACACAAACAGTGGCTCATTTGATGATATTTAAAAGGTGCTATGTGTTGCACTTTTAGACATCATATCAAAATAATTGTGATTGCTTGGTATAATTACTGTAAACGAATGAGACCACTGTTGAGATGCCTGGTAGCTTCTATTTCACGCTAGAGACATTCAGTGCTAGTGTTTCTCAAAATTGAAACATTTTCCATAAACTCTTTTGCTTTCTGTCACAAAGAAGTACTTTTCTGATTTGGTACTTTCGTGAAAAGTTTTCTCTTTTGCTTCACTGAAGAAGATAAACATGTTGGAAATGTTTGTTTTTTTTTAAATTGGAATTTTCCTCATTTCACCATACACTTTTGCCAGAAACTCTTAAAGCTTTAGTTCCATTTCCACAGGAAGAACAGTGACCCCCTTTTTGTTCTGTGCTCTACAGCAATCCGGCAGATTTCCAATGAAATCTGACCCACTGGCACATGATGTAAATTGCAGTGTAGAGACTGGTAGAGGCTGGCAATCTTCTCTGTGATAATCTTTTTTGCTTACGGCAATTATACTAATTTCTCACACACCTCTATCACACTGGATATGTGCATACCGCAGATACTGGGGATACACACCAAAAGCCATCAGTGCACAGCACACTGTGCTTATTGTATTGACAGTACAAGTACTGAGCATCAAACAAGATGCAATGATACAGCTCTCCTTTTTCTCCACACAATGACACACATGCATGGACACACAAAAGGTCCATCCACAAGACTGGTGCTCTCATCCAAATCTGACTGACACCACCCTGTAGATATCATCAGTTTGTTCCAGTGCAGGCTGTCTGATGTTGCGTGGAGAACAATGGCAGGCAGGGCACATGAGGATAAGGTCATAATGTGGTGTAGGTGGGCTGAGGTTTACAGTTGGAACAAGAAATCAGCCTCATGGATCACACGGATATTCAAGGGACAGATTTGCCCTGTTCCTGAGTTTTGGATTCTCTACAAAATTCTTTATAAATTTAGCAGCCTCAGTGTAAAATAATGAATATGTCTTGAAGTTTGAAGTGTGTACATGTACTTTCCCTCTCTCTCTCTCTCCCGCTCACACACATACACATACGACTGTATACATGGACAGAAAGAGTACCTCTCTGCACAAGGCTCATCCAGGGCGCCTTACAACCAAGACCACTGCTCCATTACTCGCCCACAGAGTTCGGCCTTTGACTGTCTTCCCATCTGCAGAATCACACAAACCACATGAACTGAGTACGTTTTCAGGTAGTAGTTGGTGGTTTAGGTAGTGAGAGCTAAATTTAAATCAGAAAACAAGAATCCCTACTGAGAAGAATAGTCTTCATTAGATACACAAAGTATTGTGCTCAATAAATGATCGATCCACAGCTAGTGTATTTACTCCCCAACTGTAGTGTAAATTTTCCTCATCGGAAAAACTATTTTCGTGCTGTCACCTCCTGTTGTTGTGTTGAGGTCTGTGTTGTCCAGCTGTTCCAGAGAGGCCTGGACCGACTTGGTCAGGAATAAGTCAGTGTTGGCGAGGGCCAAAGCAACCACCAGTGATGCCACCACAGCCAGACCAAGAGACCCCACATTCAACAGCTCCCCCTCCAGGATGGAGGAGAGCACTGAAAAGAACAAGGAATATAAATTAATATCCACTAGTTGAATAAAAGGTGATTGCGTACAGCAATTACTTGGTTAATACAAAAAAAAAAAAAAAAAAGGTGAAGAAAAAGTTGTCTAAAATTGTGCAAATTCTGTTTAGACTAAATCATTTGTGATGTATCCACACATCACTGCTGGCCTTGGACTGAATCCAAGCAAAATTTCCTTAAGACTCTCACAGAGCTGTTATTTCTCTCTGCAAAGCCTGAGACCTTAGTGGGGCTTTTACCTCAGAAACATGCAGTCAAAACAGTGTCTTGGCTTCCTTGATAGGAGTCCAAACAGTTTTTTGTTTCACTTTCAACAGTTGTCAGTTTCAGAGGTCGTCACTGGTGTGCTTGATAAGATACTGCAGCCTACTCATTAACACTCTGGCCACTTTTTTTGTGAAGAAAGACAGCAAACTTAAGGTTTTTTCATGACAATTTAAAGAAACCATGACTTGTAATTGCATAGACCCTAAAATTTAGTTTAAAAACAGAAAAAAGAATGAAAATAAATTACACTTAAGTTGTTAAAGTTGTGAAGAACCACACCCTTAGTATGGGTGACAAAATCTGCTTGACTCATGGCTACTCTTCACCTCCAAAAATAGAAAGCCATTTCTCTTTTTCTTTCCTTCTCATTTTTCTCAGCACAGTTGGTTCATGCAAGAGTACAGGTATAAACATGCACATGTACAATAATTTGGATTTGAGCAGAGCTATTACATTCAAATACCAACCATTAATTCACAAACTTGATACAAAGGTACCATAAACATGTTAATAGTGATCAGCTGCCAGTTTTATCCTATATGAGCTCTAAAAAATATAAAGGTAACAGCAGCATGCATGCTCATTCTTTAAAAGCATGTTAATACCCTCCATCAAAGGCTCTGAACTTACTTCTGTATTAGATTGTATTATCAAAGTTTTCAAAATGTAAAATGGAATACCAACTTGCTGTGGTAGGTGTTTAAAATTTTCAGAAAGGGTCCTGTGTGATCTGCAGTCTGTTCCTCACTAGCTTCAGTTCATGACTGCACTTCTCTGGTCACCACTTAATGCAGTGTCATGTAGAGTGGGCGGGCATCAGAAGTGATGAGGATTTGTACAGCGAAGAGTTTAACCAATCCCACTTCCTTAACAGCAAACATAAGTTTTACAGTAAGCCACACTGATGAGATGTTTGTTTTTGAAGAGGCTGACTCGAACAACCCCTCCTTTCCCCAACAGAATTCAGCTGCTTTATTTTCTCAGGGAGTCCAACATTTAAATGAGTTATTTCAAGCATCAAATAATACAAATAAAACCCAGACATAAAGCACATGAAGACATTTTTATTGTTTAGACATCATGGTCTCTTGGCTCCTGAGATAACATGGCTGCAAGAGAGCAATAAGAGGAACCAAATGAAAGACATCAGGCCTGCTCCCTCTATGGAGTTTAGAAGCAGACCATCATTAACACACTCAGAAAGCCCCTTAACACTTCAAACAGCCAGGCTTCCCAGAAGTCCAGTGGGACCACTACAACACCAAAAAAGTCCTCTGTACACTTCTCAGATACAGTATAAGTAAGCATTTTTTTAAACCCCGTTCTTAGACAACAAACCCTCATATTCCATGTGTCACCTCTGAACTCCAATTTAAGTGTTTTTCAATCATTAATTTTATAGTCCTCAATGTGCAGAGTTAAGTGTTAGGAGACGGGAGTGTCCAGTGGACAGGCCTGAATTCTAAACTTTCTCTGTAATTTTGAAGACATGTGATTGTCAAGCTTTTTAAAAACAGGAAATGACATTTGTTTGCGGCAATATTTTGAGGATTTATTTCTTCTCTAGAGGCCTAAGTTCCTGTGGTATCCTCCTGACTGCTCGGATGACGTCCAGAATGTTGACTTTATCCCCAAACTCTTTCTCTCTGTGCTCCAGCAGTATTCCCTAAAAGAGAAAAACAATGTGTAGTAATAAGAACAAGTGTGACTTTTGTACAAAAAAGTGCATTTGATATGGTTGATTCATGACAGAAGAAAGCCTCAAGTTATGAACAATCCACCGTAAGACTTATAAAACATTTTCAACAATCTATAAAGTGGGGCTGGACCCATCTATCAGCAGAATATTGTATTGGAAGGCATAAGATCTAAAAAGCAATACTGTACTGGTCCCTTTTTACTGCCTATTTTTTGATTGTGAAATCTGGCATTTGTGACCTTTTCTTCAAGGTATCATTAATTCAACTGTAATATTACTAACAGAACAAAACTAACATGGTATTTTGTTTACAAAACACCTCTTAGTGTTAAAATAGGCCTGACTGAAAAACTGAGCCTTTCTGCACCTGTATTTGTATTGATTCTTACAAAAATTAATGTGTCAGCCAATGGGTAGAAGACATCAGATTTTGTATCTGCCCCCCCAAAAAAACAAAAACATTCCATGCCTGCTATAGAGGATAAACCATAAACATTAGGTTTTGGTGTCAGTTCCTCAAAATCCAAAAGCAAGGGCTTCTTTCTAGAAGCACTGTTTTGCACCAATGTTCAATGATCATACAGTGCAAAGGCCACCATAGAAAAGGCAGAGAAGCCATGACCATAATGTGAGGCTGCCACAATGTGCTTAGAGAGAAAGGGGCACTTTCCTTACCTGGAAACACACTCTAGCAGTTACTCTATTATTGATCTCTCTGTGTAACAATTATTGTTGAATTAATTCATAAACTTGAAAGTTTTACCTGCAGTCCTGGTCCAATCACGAACACCCCACCGAGGACAAAACCCTCCCCGAAAACATTTCCCATGAAACCGTTCTTGAAGGCCCTCAGGCCATTCATCCACACCCCCACTCGAAGGAACCCAATAAGACCCATCTTCCGCTCACGGGGTCCATAAAAACGTCTCTGCAAGCACAAAAACAAGAGGGTTTCAATGGTTCACCAAGGCTTTAATCGATTCCCAAAGATCTTGAATGAGTTCAGTGTATTCACAAAGTATTGATTCAGTAACTGGCGCAGTCCCCAGTTACCATGACTGGTAGGGCAATCAGTGGTCCTTGTATAAAAGGACACTGTAGCAGAGAAAACAACCAAACAATATATCAATTCATTAGGGAAATAAACTGCACCTTTTCATCCACGAAGATCTCCCCCTTGAAGTAGGGTCTGAAGGTTTGGATCTCTGTGCCGAGGTCCTCCTTCACCACGGCGTACAGAGGGACCCCAAGCTCATCCAGCTGGGGTTTCAGAGAGGACAGCTCTGCAGCCTCCTGCAGCCAATCAACATAAAAAAAAATTAAATCTTTGTTTTGTTCCAGTGTTTTGTTCTGCCACACTTTGACATTACTCAAAGCTGAAAATATCTATAATAGGCTACTCCTGATGTCAATTCCAAGATGATATACAAACATTACACCAAAAATAGGCTATAATTTCCTAAAATAATTTTAGAATATTACAGGGATAGTACTGGGGAATTTAAAATTACCTTTTAAAAGAAATTATGTCACTGTCCTCAGTATTGAGTATGAGACAAAGTGACAACATTGATTGTTCCATTAAGGTACTGTTCACTGTGGCAGTTTTCCTAGGGGAAACATTTGACACTAGAGAATCAAGGGCTTACTGTACACACTGTACATGAGGTTCAACACCACTTTGATGACACACTAACATTCACCCACCTCTCTGCACAAAAATCATCCAGGCCGCCTTACAGCCATGACCACTGCCCCAGACTTCTCCCACAGAGATTTGGCTTTGAAAGTTTTTTTCTCTGTTAAGAAAGTAGGTGAAAGGTGAAATTGGCAACAGACTGAATGCAGAACAGAAATCAAATATTCCTTCAAAACAGTAAGTTACTAAAACGTCTGATATTTTTTAAAAACATGGAAATAAGCAGTAAAAGCGTTTTTAACGAAAACTCAAGGAGATAATCAGCTGTATATATGGGGGCTTATGTGAAAAAAGAAGAGCAGCCAATCAAAATAAAAAGCTCTTAATGCAATTTTGTTGGCAAGGGGCCTGGAAATTAAAGTTAGGTTTTTCTATAAGATGTGTAGTCTTACCTCCTCTCAAAGTTTGAAGTTCAGTCTCCTCTAGGTGATTCAGAGTGGCTCTCAGTGGTGGTGTCAGAAACCTATCCGTCAAAAAATTCAAAATACCAGTAATAAATGCGCCGAGTGCGGACACGGCGCTGGCAACGACCCCCATCGTCGGTTGCCTCTCAGGATCTGCCAAGCTGGGGGACATATTCTCATGTATATATAAAAAAAAAGAACTCGTCAGTGCAGTTTTCTACATGCCGAAGACTGCTTGCTTGACCAACCACTGCTGACTCAACTGTGGCAAATGACGCTTAAATTCCGGATAAATTTATAATCCATTCAAGTGTTTCGCAAACTGAATCATTGTTCAATCGACGTGGCCCCTACTGTTTTCACGGGGCTTGATTAGATGCAGCTGTGGTCAATCAGTGACGCGACGTCAACAAATAAACAAGTCACATGGGTCATAAAGCTTCATCCTTTGCCCTCCTCCACTTGCCTGTTCAAAGGGGACAGCGTCACGAAATTAATCACCATTTTGGCCTAAATAGCAGACATGTCATGACTGATGTAGGATATATTGCAAAATCAAGGGGATAAAATATATTTTAAAAATGCAGTGCACTCCATAGTGTTCTTTTCTATTAATCAGCAAGCCTACATATGAATGAAAAGCAATGATCACACATAGACCCCACCATGAGGTCTAATTATAAGATAGCGCAATAAATTAATGGATAAAATAATGCCTATATAATTTATTTATTTATTCAAATTCAACATTTTCATATTTACATACAAACAGATCTATCAGGCACACACCATTGAGTATCAGGTCAGTGGGACAGTATGTACACTGGAAGTATTATATAAACTTGAAGTCTGTCAAGTATTTCATGTGTACTGATGAGAAAACAGCTTCGAGCAGCTCATGCTTGTTCTTTGTTCTCTTCTTCCTGCAAAACAAGTCCCAGTCTGAAGTTATTCACCGGTGAAACACACTTTAAGAATGATAACATGTCTGAAGTGTGGGCGCTGACACTGAGAAAGGTTTAGGGTGGGTCCCTTCATTCACTTATTCTCTTTAGCATTTGAAATAAACATGATTAAGTCACTTGAGTTATTTTCAGTTGTTCCCACTTGTCCTATAGGATCTAGAGGATAGCTGATTTGTTCTTCATACAGAAATAGAAAACTACCTTCTCCTGGGTGTCTTCCTTGTCAGAAGGAGAGTTTTCAGTTTCCCCCTGTGAGATCACTGGCCCCTCACCCGACACTGTCCCATCTTCCATCACATCAATCTCAGCTGGAGTCGTGGTATCAGCGGTCCCACTTGTCTGGAGCCCGTCTGCCTCCTGAGATATTATCACAACAATACTGGTTAAGCATTAAACCAGCATTAAGCCCATGTGTCTTGAATTCCTATTTCTAGGTTTCCCTGCTCACAGCAGTGAACAGCATTTCCCCTCACTGCCCACTGCTGCTCCAACCTCTAGCTCTCACACGTCAAACTGTTGCCCCTCTGGTCTTACTTTCCTTTCTCAGTGTAGTGATATTTGGGAAGAATAGGCCACATATAGTCTACAAATTTGCAATATGTAATGAAGTTATTAATGAATGCATGTGCTCAGTAGATTTAGTAGATGAGAGCAACTACCTTTCCCTGGTCCTGAGGAGGAGGAGAACTTGGCTTGTGTGTCTCCTGTTCCCTTTCTTTCATCTCTTCTTCCACAGAAAGTGTCTCTTCTGGTCTGAAACCTTCACTCTGAGGGCCAGAGGCTGCCTCCTCTTGGATGGAACCAACAGGTTCACTGGCTTCGGGTTCATCAGTCTTCTGATATATGGTTTGATTTGGGAAAAGCAGTAAATTAGGTTATGGACAACATAGCCAGCATTTAAATCTTGTCCTTCCCTTTGCTCAGCCTGACTTGCGTTTTATCACCTGGATCTCAGACTTTATGGATGTTCAAAGCATCCCTCTGTTCTTCTCAGTTTCCTTGTTCCATCTGCCTCTCTTTTCCCTCATAAGGCCTTTTAGATTTAACCTGTCTTCAGCTGGCCTTGCCTTAATCTTCTTAACACACTCTGTCCATCTATCCATTGCCTTTCCTCGCACTTTTATCCTGGGTTTGTTGCATCTTCAATCTGAATAAATGATACATGCTACATGAAAACAATCTCATTCAGCATCTATTTACATAATCAGTATCTCAGCAGCATCACCTTCTCTTCATCTTGAAGGTCAAGGGACTGAGGTTTTTGTTCCTCATGTGGCTCCTCTGTGTTCTTTAATTTTAAATCATCAGTATCTTGGCCAGAAGCTGACTGTAATGGATCAGTGGGGTCCGGTTCAGTAGTTTCAGCTTGATCAACACCCTGCTTGTGAAACAGTACAATGTGTAACTGAAACCAGTGTCTTGCTCGCTGCTCTTACAAGGATATGTAGTTAGCTTTACAAATTTGAGTTTACTTTTCATTTGTTGGGAATTTTAAAAGCCATCAGACATTCTGGTAAATGGTTAACATTTAAAATACAATAGGATGCCCTTTGTTCACAAAAAATGGCTCATCACCTTATCCTCATCTTGGCCAACCTCTTGCTCTTCTACTTTATCACCGCTTGGCTCTGTCCTGGTTTTTTCCCTAGGTATTTCTTCAGACTCTTCTTTGACTTGAGTGTTGCCAGCCTCAGATGTTTTGATCTCCTCAGTTTCTCCCCCAGTGGACTCTGGAGCGGTTACATTATCTGTAACCTTCACCTGGCAGACACACCGCCTCCTTAAACCATTTGAGGTAAGTCATTTCACAATCATTCCCACACCATACAAGCCAAGCCACGAGGCAAGCCATGCACAGAGTGTATAAAACCAAAGAGGAAAAGGGGAAAGCTACTTTGGTGCTTAAAAGGTTATCACAGAAGTTACTGCAGAGATTCAGAGGCACCACCACCAGCAGAAGCACACAGAGTTGAGATTGGGTGTATCACCTCCTGCTCAGTGTCATCTTCCTGAGCTTTGATTTGATGCTCCTCTGTGTCCTGTTGGTTTTCTGAATCAGAGGTGATCAGTTTCTCTGCATTCAGAGGTTTGCTCTCCTCAGCAGCTTCTGTTGAGGCCGCTGGGGTTACATCAGACCCTGTGTGCCCTTTCTGAGAGATCTGCTGATATATTGATGAAACTCTTGTAAGGTGTTGGCTCAAAACGTCATGTAAGATGTTAAGGAATTTACTCCATGGAAGCATCACATTCCTTTTCTGTTCCTCATCTATCTTCAAGTTCCTGCTGGGTCTTGATCTTTATTATAGATAAATTTACTCTTACACAAAATAGGGATGCTTTACTTTTTATAGTCGGAATTGTGACTAAGATGAATTAAGATGGGATCAACCCTCACTAAAGCAGAAAGTGATAAAACAAGACAGCATACCCTCAAACCTATCTAAGGAAAGGGAAACCTTACATCATTTCCCTCAGGCAAAGCAGCGAGAGTTGTTGGAAAGAATCTTTGGATTGTTCAAACATAGGAGTAGGAGTACATGGAGGAGTTGAAACCATTGTTTCAGATAACTTTAAAGATTAACACATTGTGATTACTGGTCAAGGAAAAACAAACACACACCCAATATAAATGTGATTTGTCACTCAACATACATTTTTAGACTCTTCCAAAGCTTCGTTAATCTTTTGCTCTTCCTCCCGCAGCTTTTGCTGGTGTATTTCCTCCTCTCTGGCTTTGAGCTGCTCCTGCTCCAGCAGAGCCAAGTTGGCCTTTTGCTGAAATTACAAGAAATAGCAAGATGAGGAATAGTATAACAGTTTTTATTTTATTTTATGGCTTTATGGCTTCAGGGGTGTAAAATGGCTCATCATGAAAGAAATAAAGTATGAAGTGAAGCCGTTTATCTGTTAGCACAATATTTCCTTCCAGTGCTATTGTCAATGATACTCAGTTTTACATGTAAAACCCAAAGACATAAGGAATTTGGCTGCTCTGTTTAGGTATTGTCTAGAACTGTCTCTGTTTAACTCTGATAAAATTAAAGTTGGTCTCGAATTCATGTTAAGCCAAATTCAGCAGTCTTTGATCCTTTAACAGGTAATATCAAGGCCTTGTCTGAAACTGTAGGCATCACTGCACATCATCTTTGATCTGAATTATAACCTTGAGCAACATTCCCAAAAGTTGCTCTTTTTTCTCTTACAAAGGAATTTTGCCTGCCATAGAATGGTTCTGTCTCTCACTGACAAAGAGAAAATCATACATGCTTTTATATCTTGTACCTTTTCGTTCTTGTACCTTGTACCTGTCTTAACCAACAAGCTCTAGGTCCAGATTGTGCAAAATGCCACAGAGGGCTCTTCACTATGACTGAGAGGATGGACTACATCACACCTTTTTAGCACCTTTACATTTTTTTTCCACAATAAGTTTTTTTTTTTTTTTTTTAATCTTAAGGCCTTGCTTTTACCTACATCTCTGACCTTTTAACTCCTTATGAGCCCAAGTGCAGCTTTAAAAATCCTCAGACTGAACTCTCTTAGCAGTTCCTGAGGAGCTTAGACTGGTTTAATCTGTGTCATCCTTCAAATCACGTCTCAAAACCCATGTGTACAAAAGAGACTTGCGTAATTTCACCAGCACGTTTATTCTGCATGTTTATCCCCCTTCTTTCTCATTACTGCTTGTTTTTTTCAGTTGTTTCTTAGTGAGTCCCTGTGTTGTTAAGCAGTTTATAGCTTGTGTTATAAAATTAATTATTCTTGTTATTATTACTGTCACTATTAATCGCTGTAGTAGAAGCACCAACACTACTAGTAGTGGCAGTGGTTTACTAGTGGTAACGTTTTTCCTTCAGGCTTGCAAGACAGTCATAAGCCCAGGCACACAGCATGTTGTGTAATGCTGCCCCTTGCTGACAAGAAAACAAAACAACATCTTACCTTAGCCTCATAGTCAACATTTTCATTGTATTTGTAGAGCCAGTGAGCCAGATATTCGATGGGGTCCACAGGGCGCTGCTCGGCCACCTCTGCAAGTCCTTCTGCCAGACATTTTCCCAGGTGCTTTTTTACATACTCCGAGTCCATTTTTTTTTCTTTCTGAGAAGTTTAAATATAAATTTGATGTCATTATAGTGTCTGTTGCAAGCAGGTAACATTGCTGTGCTGCGAGCCAACATTACCTTAGGAAATTAGGTAACGTTAGCCTTAACGTTAGCTAGAAATGCCATCAGACAGCGAGACGCAAAATCGAAATGCAAAACTGCAATTAACCTTTGTCTAAAAAAAATAAATAAAAATTCTTTCGCCATTGCAGTCATTGTAATTGTGATATTTATTATAAAGAGTGTAATTTTACATTACGTATATTTGGTATTGTCATAAAAATATAGCAACTTCATTTAACAACCAAAACAAACCTTCTTTTAGCTGAGCGTCCGGATATGTGTTGTGTCTCCATGGTAACAGTGTCACTCCATTAATCCTCCCTCCTACACTGATGACACAGTTCCTACTTACAATGATAGTCGGTGCTTAGATGTTTTGCTTGCTTTTTTGTTTGGTTTGTTTATTTATTTATTTATTTATTTATTTAACATTCTCAAAGTTGACAATATCGTGCCTCTTCATTTTATTTTTCAATGCATTACAATAACGACACTTAAGTGAACTCATCAATAAACCAGAGCCTGCTTTGTTTGGGACTGGCATTTTCTCAGGTCCTGATTTCAAGGCAACTAAATCACAGATTGTGGAGCTAGGTTGCACATCAGGCAGAGAACTGCTGCTGACCGGCTGGAATGTGCTGAGACATACCGGGATGAACGACACACCAGCAGCTGCCACATTCCCCAGAACTACTGGAGGGGAAACTGGATCTTAGTACATTCCTCCCCTCATAGTGCCACTGTTCAGAAAACCACATCAAATATCATCTCACCAACACCTGACCCTGACACATAGGATGTACAGATGTAATCGCAGAAGGTCAGGATGCACAATAGTCCCCTTCAACAATAAACACACACACACACACACACACTTGCAAACTTCTGCTTAGTGTTACTTGTCGCACAAGTACTGCATAAACAGTATTAAACATACTTTGGTCGGGTAAATGTCAATGCTATATGTGAACTGCAATTTCTATTATAAAATTAAACCACATGTAGTTGATTAATAGCTGTACTGTAAAACAAAATCCACTTTTACTCATGCCTGACCTATGACTGAACTCTGATGACCTTTGTTCTTTGCAGGTTGCTGCCTGCTCCCTACTAAATGGGTGCAGATCTGACAGATGACCTCTCCACATTTTGTTTACTACAGTTTCATCATCTCTTCATAATCTCTATCATATCCTCTCTTTGTCATGTCAGTGCCAATCAGCTGTATAGTAGTGGTGAGAATGCCACAGCAGCAGGGAGGAACTCTACAGAGCTCTGTGCACATGGCCACAGACGTCCCAATAGGGAACTCAGGGGCCCCAAGCTACAAAGAGACAAAGACTAGGCATGAATGAGCGCAGGAGAAACTTCAAAGTAACCCTTTGATGAAGCGAGTGCTTTTCTTTCTACTGTCTTAGTGAAGGGCCACTGGAATGTCCAGCACAGGGGTTTGATTTTGATTGGTCCGGCGCCCAACATGGCTGTGGCAAAGTGAGACTGTTCGGTGCACAAGGAGTTAAAAAAAGTTTCTCCAGGAAAAAATGTAATCCCACCCGCCCTTTCCTCCCCTCTGAATGGTCTAGCCCGCCGGTTCACATGCCCCCCTCCCCCTGCGAGTGTGAGCACGTGTATGTGTGTGTGTATGAATGTGCATGTTGTCTTTGCCTTATATAGTGCAGAGTTTTGCGGGTGCAGAGCCTCAGGACTGTGAGATTTGACTGCATTTCTGTTTGCAAAGGAGCAGCCAAAGTCTCCTACACATTCTGTTTGTCACTGTTAACCGCCTTGGTAGGAATTAAAGGAGACATCAACTGCCATTACAGCTTCCCGGCACCACTTGTCAACTCTATTATCTCTATCAAACCACTCATAGGGGTTCAAAATGAATGGGTCAGTGGATGGGAAGTACGACCTCTCGAACCATGATGGGTCCTTCATGTTTACTTCTGAGTCTGTGGGAGAGGGACATCCTGGTGAGTAGAGGACCTGATGTTATGTCGCCCCTCAGAATGACTTCCCCCATGCTGCATGCTGCAGAGCACACTACTGAAGCACGCGTTGCACATTGCTCTACAACAGACTGCAGATTTGTCATGTGTTACATTTTTTATGTTTCACTAATTGTTTGTGACTTTTTGGAATCCCCGAATGGAGATTACAAGATTCAGGGGAACAGCAACACTCAGAAAACAGTTTTGATGGTCCACACACCATTGACTTATAATATCACTGTAACTTTAATGAAATTGTGGAGTGTGTGTAACATGGAATGTGGACAGTATGGATATGAGAGTAGACTGTCTGATTTTTAGCTTACTACATCCATAAAGAGAAAACTAGCAGCTACATGTGATGCTTCAGAATTTAGTGCAAGTGCAAGAAAATTGCACTCTGTAACTGCAGATCTATACATGGACACTCTTGTGGAAAAGTGTTCCCTTTACTTGCATCTTATCTGTGCTGAATGTTTAATTTCATGTATGTAAACTGTGGCCCAACATTACATAGGGCCAGTAACCTTTAACACATTAGCACATTAACAGCTACTGCATGGTGGGTATAATCATAAACAATGCTGATGCCTCCCACTCATACTGGATGTGTTACACACATTACATGTGTGATGCTGACACTCCTTCCACATGCTGACATACATGGCACTTTTATATGAAATGCAGGTACTCAGTGTCCCCCAATGTGTGTCTATGTCTTTTTGTGCAAGCTGATGTAGCACTGCCATAAACAGCATCAGAAATTTAGTCATGCGGTCTCTGTCAAATATGGATTTGTTAAACAACCAAATTGCTACTAGTATACCATTTCTCTTTATTCATCGGTGCATAATAGAAACAGTCTGGAGAGATTCCTTGTGTGTCTCCTTTATGTCAATTCATACATTGTTTAGTTATAGTTTATTGATTGTAAGCGAGGTATGTTTACATTAATATAAGAAATGCTGCAAGATCATTTTTAATGAAATTTTAATGATGCCCTTGGGTATGGCTTGGGTAGTTCATCAATCATTCATTTTTCCAATAAAAATTCAGCTCCACCAAGACTTGATTTCAGATAAGATCTGTAGCACAAACCAAAGCACTGCAGTATGTGGTGTTCTCCTCCAAATGGAGTAGATATTGAAATATAATGAAAAGAAGGAATCTTAGTGTGTTAGACTGTACAGTAGCAGCTAAAGACACCATGGTGGCACTTTGATGTTCTGATGAACTTACCGTACTGTGCAGTGCATGTTACACTGGCATGCATCCACCAAGCCAAGGCTATTCTTGGAGCCAAAGCTCCTAATATGAACCAGCAGTAGTACTCTGACGGAAGGACTGAAATCAGATATTCTGTAGCTCTACCCAGGCGAGACATCTGTCATGTGCATCGAAAGGTCAGACAACAACTACTCAGTATAATCAATAAAGACAGTTGCACACCATTGCATGCATGCTGCTCAACCTAGTGCTACTACCTAGTGCCCTTTTCTTGTTTTCCAGATAAGATATGTGACCAGATCAGTGATGCTGTGCTGGATGCTCACCTGAAGCAAGACCCTGATGCTAAGGTGGCTTGTGGTGAGTAAGAATGAGTTTTCCTCCAGCAGAGGGTAGCAAAACACAAATAAGGAACATTGTCTTTCCTCAGCAGACCTGAGTCAGATATTCCCAATTAGGCTACATTTTATAGACTGAGCCTATTTGCCTTATGGATGGCAAGTGCCACCTAATACATAAATTCTATACAACAAGCGCCAGAAACCTACTTACAACTTACCTGGCACTATCTGAACTGCCTTGAGCAAACAAACACTAAGAATTTATTTGCAAACATTGTTTGACAGTCTGATTCAAATACTCATATTACACTCTTATGAGGTGTGAAATTTTTGAAACCAACAAAGGAAAACAGTAGAAATACTAGGTTGCTAAGTTAAAAGGATTTTAATTCCAAAGTCAACTCATAACAACCACTTCACTATTATGTGGTAATAATTTAAAACTGTTGCCCAGATGTCAGAAAGGATTACACAATTTAAATATACACCAGTGGTTAGTTGGTGTTTATGATAACTGAGAAAAGGAATATTGGGTGGTCTCACCACACTCTCATCCATCATGCAATGTCTTCTACATACTGAAACAGAGACGGTGTGTAAGACCGGCATGGTGCTACTCTGTGGTGAGATCACATCACGGGCCCATGTGGATTACCAGAAGGTGGTGAGGGACACCATTCGACATATTGGCTATGACAACTCAGACAAAGGTATGTAGAGTCTGAACTGTACAAAAGCCTTTCGCTTTCAATTGTTATCAGAGCTTGCATCTGCACCTAATTTGCTGCAGCCATTTTGTATCCCTTCCTGTAAGCAGTCTGTTCTATAGATATTGGGGAGTGAATGAATGGATGAATGAAAGCAACCCATGGAACTGATACTCGATGTTTGTTTGCGTGAGCTGGACAATATTAAATCCATTGAGTATGATTTGAGTCAGGATCGGCACTCTCGTTTCTATGAAATGAGTTGATTCTGATGTGTCGTTCTCCTCATCTCTCTCTCTGCCTTTATCTGCCCAGGCTTTGACTATAAGACTTGTAATGTGCTGGTGGCCCTGGAAGAGCAGTCCCCTGACATTGCACAGGGAGTTCATATTGACCGAATGGAGAGTGACATTGGAGCTGGAGACCAGGTCATTTCAGATACCAAGAAGACATCTTGGCAATGAATACCCTCTTTTTCTTAATGTTGGCCCTCCCATTTGTATGCTTGTAGTCATGAAATCATGTTATTATTGAAGGATAAGCCAATCATGAATGACATGGGAGACCATGATCAAAGTAAATTAAAAAGCATATTACACATTACTCAGTACGACACATGGTGCAGTACTGAGAGTGATGTCAAGCCCCAAACATCTCTGAAATGAAGCCCAGACTCTTTATTGGTTATCTGCATGTGCTACTGTACATAAATGAGGGTTAAATGATCTGAAGCACAGTGAGAGAACAAAATACTCTAATGCTAGAATGACATATTAAAATCGAGGTTTAATTCTGCTCCTTCTCTGTGGACAGGGTCTGATGTTTGGATATGCCACAGATGAGACAGAGGAGTGCATGCCCCTCACCATTGTCCTCGCCCACAAACTAAACGCTAAGATGGCTGAACTGAGACGGAATGGGACGGTCCCCTGGCTCCGCCCTGACTCCAAGACGCAGGTATGATCAGAATACACCTGCCCTACTGTATAAACACTACAGAATCTAATTGTCTATAATAAACGGGCATAAAACAAAATGATACATACTTTATAAATCAAATGCTTTAAGTCATAAAAAAATAGCCAATTTCGACGTGTACCCCAAATTATTATACAGTGATACCATCCTTTGAGTGGAAGTGCAAGCCAGTAGTGATCCTTATGTTTACACTGAGCACTCTGGTCACTAATATTGCTGTACAACATGAGGACATTGGCTTTGAGAACCAGCAGAGACCAGATGATCCTGGTATGCACAGTCTCTGTTTTTACCTCACTGCTGAGACAAGCCTTTTCAGTGACCCCCTTCAACAGTCTCCGCCCCGACAGTGCCACGGACGAGCCTTACTAGTCCCTTGAGCCCAATACAGATCTGTCACTCCTGAAGCCCTTTGCAAAAGCTCAAATGTGAAAAGGGATGGCTTTCTATGGACGTGGCGATATCAAGAGGATGGTTGGAGTTCTCTGTTGAGAAGCCGCCAAAATGAAGCAAGCCACATGCCCATATCCTTTAGCTAGCCTGTGTTGCCTGCAGTTGAGAATTGATATTACTTTACATGTCTAAACACAGGCATAATGAACCAGTCTTGATAGAACTCAAATAACCACTATTTCAAGTTCTTTATTTTTATTTTAAACAAGTAGCAACAGTTCAACTCAAAAAGTTGAATAGTGCTTTTGCCAACATTCTGTGAAGGTTGTTCATTGTAACAACAAAATGCCTTTGTGTGCTGTTTATGGAAAAATCAGTTATTATGCTTATTATCATTATTAATCAAAAGCAGTGTTTAATGCTGTACATAACAAATGCATTAGCTGTATTTTTGCACTGCACTCAAAAAAAATTGCTAGACCTCTAAAAGGTCACAGCTCTCCTCTAAACGCTGCCTCCCACTGAAGAGTTTCAGTACCTCTAAACGTTACAGGTATTGACGCTCCCCTCCTCTGTCCTCTAGGTGACGGTTCATTACGCCCAGGAGAACGGAGCCGTGATTCCCAAAAGGGTCCACACCGTGGTCATCTCGGTGCAGCACGATGACTTTGTGAGCCTGGAGGAGCAGAAGCAGATCCTGAGGGAGAAGGTCATCAAGGCTGTGGTTCCATCCAAGTACCTGGACGAGAACACCATCTACCACCTGCAGCCCAGCGGACGCTTTGTGATCGGTGGACCCCAGGTAAAGTTCTTGAGGTGGGAGAGTGACCTCCATCAGCATACCATGTTCAATCAGCGTACTAACATGATGCACAGATGCTTCTTCTTCACCCCCTGGTTAAATTCCTTGGTCTGTTTCAAAACATGAGGCTAATTCAATGTGCTCAAAAGTACTTTAAAATAATCCTTTGTCTGGGTTCATCCTCTTTCCAGGAAAAGGAAAGCACATGCTGAACAGGCTTGTACTGAACACTTAACTGAGTCCACACTGCAGTTGCATGTCACATTTAAAATCCACTATTCCTGGATAAGGGTCACAAGAATCTGAATTGCATGTGCAGTACAGCTGTAAAGCCTAGTGTTGTTCTCTGGTAGGGTGATGCTGGTGTGACTGGCAGGAAGATTATTGTGGACACATATGGTGGTTGGGGTGCTCACGGTGGCGGGGCCTTCTCTGGGAAGGACTACACCAAGGTTGACCGCTCGGCCGCCTACGCCGCCCGCTGGGTGGCCAAGTCGCTAGTCAAGGCCAAACTGTGCAGGAGGGTACTGGTGCAGGTGAGATAGCTTTCCACCAAAGCTATAAAGAATACACAAGGAGTGGTTGTATCCTAATTTGATTTGATGTGCATCATTATCCAGACTTTTGTTTTCTCTTGAAACCAGTTGTCAGTTATGCACAGGACTTGAGTTTTATTTATCTATTTATAGTCGAACATTAATCCCAACTCTAACCAAGGTCTGATGCAGATCAGTGATGTAAATTGGACTCAACTATCTGTCCTAAGTCATGACTAATGCATTACTGTCTCCCATGTCTGTGTTTTCAGGTGGCCTATGCCATCGGAGTGGCCCACCCACTCTCCATCTCCCTCTTTACCTATGGGTCATCTCAGAAGAATGAGAAGGAACTGCTACAGATTGTTAATAAGAACTTTGACCTCAGACCTGGAGTCATTGTCAGGTGAGCATTGGACAGATGTTTATTGTTTCATGCATATTGTCAAATTCAAACTTATTCCATGCCTTTAAATAAAAAATTTTGGTATGTATCAAACACAGCCATGCATTATATCTTGAATAGACCTTTGTTCTTTTGATTGATTTACAGAGACTTGGACCTGAAAAGGCCAATCTACCAGAAGACAGCCTGCTACGGTCACTTTGGCAGAAAGGAGTTTCCCTGGGAGGTTCCCAAGAACCTCAACTTCTAGTGTATGTGTGTTTCTAAGTGTGTGTGTGTGTGTGTGTGTGTGTGTGTGTGTGTATTTGTGTGCCAGCACGTGTGTGTGAGTGTGTGTGTGCCCGCGTAT
>OMKZ01017799.1:3323-20242 GCA_900302535.1 Neoniphon sammara | reverse complement strand
AGGAGCAGGGGAGGAGAAACAGAGGAGCAATGAGTTCTCAGAAGAACAACGACTGCTGTGAGTGTGTGTGTGTGTGTGTGTGTGTGTGTGTGTGTGTGTGTGTGTGTATGTGTGTGTGTGTGTTTCATGCATGTGTGCAATGCTGATTGATCAGGGGGACTCATTGATTTCCATTACCTCATTGCTTGTCCCATTCAGGAAAATTTAACAAGATGGATGTGTTTAAGGGGAAAGTTCAGACACTAGCCTAATTGGGGCCAGTGTTAATTAGATGTAGCTAATTGGGAAGAATGGTTGGCTGGGAAGTATCTGGGGTCAACAGAGAACCTGCTTAAAGACATTTGATCACTTCCCCCTGGTAGAATAGACTAAAATGTCCGTGAAATTAAAAATGAGAGGGTAAAAAATTACCCAATAATGAGAAGTACCCTTTTTTGCCTGTGCATATTTTGTTGAGTTGTCAGATATTCACATGTGAATGTGAATATTGTACATTCTGGGCTATTGTATGTTATTCATGGAGCCTACAGCAAGTGGATTCTTTCTAGTAGGGTTTGGGAGAGAAAAATGGAGCAGATTTTGATGAGAAAACAAGCAAGTATGTTGCCTTAAGCAGTAGGAAATGTTGGCACCACGCAGCCAGCAGTAGAAGAAAATGCCAACGAACACAAACCACTGCATTGACACAAAAAATAAAACAATCAATATGATAAAACAAATCAACAATGAAGGGGAAGAAGACGGAAGCAGAAGGGGAAATGGTGCAGTGCTCCTCTGGAAGTTCTGCCACCAGCTTCCAGCAGTGCAAAAGAAGTTAAAACAAATCTTGTGTGTCTTTATGTGCCAACATGTAACTCAAATGTATTTTTTCACACTTCAGTAACTATTCAATGTAGACCCATGAACACTTCTCTGTACAACATAACGTCAAGGTGATGTTCCTCCTCTGGCCCGATTTGGAACTGTTGACACTGCTTCATTCTTTCCTTTGATTTTAATTGGACTTAACACAGTTGCAAGCTGACATTGGCAGAGCAAGTTATTTTTTCTTTACAAATGGACAAGGTAAGAATGTTATAGTGCAAGATTCACCTGTACGGTATGAGTCATTGGATTTGCAATGTTAGCACCGTAATCAACAAATGGAAAAGTGCTTCAATGTCGTGGCCTAAGATTATCGGAACACTGGAGACAAGAAATTGCTTTTCAAGTCTGAACACCACAATGTCCAGTGAGCGTATCCCCACAATGCATTGCAGGCAAGGCAGCATTCACACTGTGGGACAGTTTATATTGTTTTACAACAAAATTACCCTCCAAAAGGAGCATATGCCTTTAAAAATTACGATATGAAATAATGGAAGTTCAAGTTAACGTTAGTTCACAGGACTTTGTATGCAGCACTGATAACTGCTGGGAACTGAGGTTGACTGTGAATTTCTGGCAGTATTACAAGACCTTGAACTCCTACATTTAAGAGTTCCAAATATTGTGGAGAATGTGGAGAACCATAAGGCAAGTTCAATTATTAATTATTTTTGGTTCCATTTTTGGTTATGTTTGATTTTTTTTTCTCACTTTTTATATTGCAAGTTTTAAACTTTTTTTAAAATTATTTTTCTTAGTTGTTAACTCCATTTTACAGGAATAGCAAAATAGATCAGGCATAGTATAAATATACACCCTGTTGTATATTTGTTGGAAAACCTACCATATTGCATATGTTTTTGTATAGTAAATTATTTTAACACTGTCTCTCTGAATGTAAATGCTGCTAACTTCAGCTAACTTGATTCCTTTGTTTACAATGTTTCCTTTCCTCTGAAATCGGTCCTTTTGTAGGCTTGCATTCATTTTGTAATTTTAATAGAAATTAAACAAAGTAGTAGAGATTTCTCCTTTCTTATTACGTATATTTTCCATTCCTTAATAATAATCATCATCATCATCATCATCATCATCATCATCAATCATCATCATAATTAAAAAAAAAGGTTCCTAATATTATAATAGCGCTGAAGCCCTTTGACCTTTGACCTGTGGAAAAGGTATGTAAAAATGCACATAAATTCATTTACTACAAACTTCAGTGTTTTACTCCTGAAAATGTTTGCAGAAACATGAGAGGCACTTTTGGCTCAGTCACTATAAACAGGTATTATTGTTGTAGTGTGAACATGGATTTAAAAATCCAAAAATGATGATTCCCTTTGTTTACTAGAGAGGTATCACTGTTCTAATGCATACTAAACAGGCTGAGAAGATGCTCAGAAGTCTGGCCCTCTGCGCTGTTCAGACTCAACACTTTTTTGTTTATTCATTTAACCTTTATTTAACCAGGAAGTCTCATTGAGATTAGCAAGACAGAGCAATTATTCGAAAATTGTAATCTCTTGACATGGCCTAGGTGTCACTTATGCCTTCCCTGCTTTTCGTACAACATAAAATTGCAACCACACACACACACACACACACACACACACACACACACACTCAAGACTGTACACACTCAAGACTGCAGTGTGGGAGAGCCTGGAATGCAACCTTGACCATGATAAAATAAATATATAAAAATAAAAAATAAAAACTGTCATTCCCTTCATTGCAAATACTATTCATCACTCACACGCAATATTAACAACTATGTGGGCAAAGAATTCCTACAAATCGAAAGGTCACTACGGGTGTTTATTTAACTTTCTGGCAATTCAGTTCAATTTGTGAAATGATGGTAGACTCAGTGGGACACAGGAACTCAGCAGAAGGAAAAGAAAATGTATTGATTCTCAGGGAGAGGCAAAATGATGGCTGAAGAGGCAGAAGAGACTTTTTTTCTTTTTTGCTGAAAATGACAATATATTGCAGTATTGCAATTAGCATTTAATGAGATTAGGGTTTAACTGAAATAGAGTTTATGAGGCTGATACCAACATTGATGTTTGGAATGAAGCTGGCAAAAGCTAATATTTTATGTAACTGCTTAATATTTTTAAATCTTACCCATTCCTAAAAATCTCAAGAATGCAATATGAAAGTATGAACGTAGAATTTTGTTCTTGTCAAGGTTGAGAAACATCCAAAACCATCACGACAGGCAAAAACTCTAGACTAATAAAATTCTCCTTGGTAGTAGATCCATTCAACTTTTACTTTCAGATATCTTGTTTTCAATAAAAGGTCAGTATATATCTAACATATTGGAGATGAGATTATCTCCTGGAAACATCAGAAGCAATACAGCTTGAACAGAAATTGTAACAGAAACTAACTAACAAGATTTTCTTTGCTGAAAGCTGGTATGTAGCTGCTGTTTCAGAAGCTACATACCAGTTGCCAAAGCAGTGTGTGTTTGTAGTGGTATTTTCTTACTGGAAGTACACCTTTGATAAATGAAGACATAGATTGTGTTATATTATCTTGTGTTCAACTTGTTCGAGCAGTAGGTGAAGCTAGTATAGGGGCTAGCATTGCTAATACTAGCATTGCTAACTTTAATGCTAACAGCTATGGGTAGAGAGTGTTGCACCATTGTTTAACATTAAATGTGTTTGTTTTTTTTTACCTTCAATCAAATTTCAGTTTCAACAAAATTTTCTATTTCCACTCTTTCTGTCTGACAAAGAGTGAATTTGTCAGATAATTTGGTGTATCACAGATGTCCTCCATGATTTTTGTCCAGTCCAAATTGACCATGTCTATGTTTTTTAAGAACAACCTTGGTCAAAATTACAGAACAAATTACCTATTATTTTTCATTAAACTCAGAGGTCCTCAGATAAATTTAATCCTGTCCAAACAGAAACCTATGTTGAGTACCGTAGGGCCTATTTGATTTATTTATTTTTATTTTCAGTTCTCTTAGAGTGCAAATAATGTGCCGTTCACTCTGTACACATTGCTGTATACTGCACCGAGTCCAACGCTGTGCTGATATGGAGATATTTGAAAGTTTCTGGCTGATTGTGGCATTGGTAGCCTAACAGGCTATATCGCCTGCTGGGAGTCTCTCTTCAGACATAAAAACAAATGAGAGAGAGAGAGAGAGAGCAGCATCACAAGCTGCTGAGATGGTGACTGTACTGACAGCTTCAGGTAGCCACTCCCACCTCTGTAATATTGGGGAGAAATTAGAGATTTTAATCCTGTCCAAACAGGTACATGAAACAGACAGTAGTTAAAACTCAAACGCTGTTTGGGAAACTAATCCTGTCCGAATAGGCCTAAAGACTGACAGAGAGAGGTTGAATCATGACTGCACGTCTTGCTCAATGCCAATAGATTTTCAATGGCAGGATCTGGATGGTTAGGGAGTGTATTGCAGCTTCATTAGCTTCGTCAGATGCTTTTAAAAGATATATTGACACAGTCATTAGTGGGGAAACCAAGTGAGTTACTGAGTGAAAAAAAGTCATTTTGAGTGTGTGGAGTTGCATGTATGCTTATGTTTGCATTTACTTCTGTGTAGGTTTCTGTACGTGTGTGTGTTTGGACAACAGCATTATCTATCTATCTATCTATCTATCTATCTATCTATCTATCTATCTATCTATCTATCTATCTATCTATCTATCTATCTATCTATCTATCTTTTTGCTATCATCTATCAATTAAGTGTAATTGTAGCTGTCAGCATACAAGATGACATGTCAGCCAGAATCTGATTAATTTTCCATAATTGGAGGAGCACCTGATTGAAATATTAAGTCTCCAGTTTAATTGACTCCCTTGGGAGTTTACTTAAGGAAGGTTTTTCTAGCATCTTCTCATGCTGTGACATGAGATATGACGAGACGTTGTCACTGGGGATGTAGGGAAGGATAAACATACCAAAACTCAATTTGACATTTTTATAGGGCTGGCATAAATCTTTACAACACAAAACCCTCCAACAGATACATAGTATCAAACTTTTCTGTTTTAGGAAGTCTTTAAAGGAAAGAGCAGGAATTAACAATTTTCTGAAAGCATAACTGATTTTCGCTCAGTGATGATCACAAATCAGATGTCAGCGTTTACCCACCTCTTTATTTACCACTACTACCACTAGATTTTTCACATACCTTACACATTGTGTCTTTATCTTAGTTGATTTTACTGGTCAGCTACATTGTTTACATTTTCTGTAAAAATCAAACATGGAGAGGAAGAGGTTGCTAGGTTTAGTGCTAGCTTTGGAGGCGATACTGAAGGCTAAAGTACCATTATTAGTTAACGTTAACTGGTATTTCTAGCTAGCAAGATACAACTACCGTATTTTCCGCACTATAAGGCGCACTTAAAAGCCTTTAATTTTCTCAAAAAACGACAGTGCGCCTTATAATCCGGAGCGCCTTATATATGGATTATGTATCAGTATCAGATCAGGAATGATTATATAGCGGTATCAGACTGTGTTTTTTTACGTGTTACAACTGAACAAGGTTGGGAGTTATTGTGAATACGCTAATTAACGTTTGAACAATGTTGAGAGTTAATGAGAACGCGTTTAATAAAGTTTGACTCACTGACTTATCTGTTTTGTTTCGCTTAATGCGCCTTATAGTCCGGTGCGCTTTATATATGAAAAAAGTCTGAAAATAGACCATTCATTGACAGTGCGCCTTATAATCCAGTGCGCCCTATAGTGCGGAAAATACGGTATATTGTGACATTTACCAGATATTCCCAACAAACTCCCAGCTAGGTACCTCTCTGCATCTTTGTGTTCTAGTATCTTTTAATGGACATGTCATACAACTCGGGGCGTTCGCTCACTAACTCTCTACTGGCATTTCCATCTCCATCTTGTTTGTTTATAATGACAATGTCAGCTCTCCCCTGACCTTCTCCTTAGTGTTTGGCTTTGACATGAGAGCACTTTTTCTGAAAAAAGTTCAGCTCTTTTCAACTTCTAAAAGAGCTGGGTCCAGCACTTTTTAAGGAGCGGGTGCTGCTTGGCCGCAAAGCTGCCGCTTCCCATCAGATTTCATATAAGAAAAGGTGGTGGCAGGTGGAAAAAATACACTATGTGTGTTTACAGCCTTATTGGTCAGGCAGGTGGAATTGTTCATTATCATCTTATTGGCTGGAGTAGGCAGTGAGTAAAATACCTGCTCCTTCATGTTTGAAGATGCCCACTGCATACCTGCTTATCTTCAAGTAGCTGTCAAGCGTGTTGTTTTGTTGTTGTCTTTATCTTTTTGTTGCTGCCCTTGAGCTTGCCATCACATCAGGATTTTTCTTACATGGCATCCCTCCACATCAAGGGAACGCCATTCTTCATAGCTATACAGTTGCGAGCTAATTTCCATAGAATGGGGAGATAGATTCTTTTATTTCCCAAACATTTCCTCCATCTCAATGGGAATGCATGTTGCTCTGCTGAGAGAAAATTGAATTCCCAACTTTGCTGTTTGGTGCAGGAAGGCATGAATGTATAATTAGAGGCCTGTAGGCAACAGATAAGAAAAATAAAGACTCACTTTGATGTTGATCACAAATTATTTCATGCTTTGAGTAAGTGCACATTCACGCGCTAATGTGCACACTCGCACACACATAGACACTTGTGTGCAAAGAGAAAATGCACACACAGCCATATGTGTAGTAGCACACACATAGACACCCACTCAAGCACTCGTGCATGTGCATATGAACACACACATACAAAGCTGACACAATAACATCAATAATATTCAAACACCATTAATCCTGCAAACAATTTGAGAGCTCTCTCTCTCTCTTTCTGTCTCTCTCTCTCTCTCTCTCTCTCTCTCTCTCATTTTCTCAGTAGTGAGACCTTTGGTTGAAGTGTTTTCCTGTGTTGTTGTTGTTGTGTGTTTCAGGATCTCTCCATCCATCATACATGGAAGCGCTTGTCACTCTTGAAGTTGTGCCTTCTGCATCCTCTCAGCCGGAGTAACAAAGGCTTGGAAAATTAGGTTACACGCTACTTTGAGCTAAATTCTTAATATTATACTCTGTCGTGAGGCACACAGCAGAAACAATTTATTGGTTCCAAGTATTACAAAGTGGTTTAAGTCAATGACTGAAGGCTCACGGAAATCTGTAACATGACTCCATTGGAAAAACCCATTGCTTGTAATATTTTTTAGTCAAATGAGCGATTTAATCATCATGCAAATGAGAATGATTCAGTTGTGACAGCAGCAGACTAACATATACAGCAGGCGCTTATTGGTATTGGGGCAGATACATGCTTACTTTGCAGTATATTCTCGGCATAATCATCCCAAACAAATGCATGTATGATCGTAGTGAGTTCGATGGCATTGCCCACAGGGACAAAACTAATCCTCACCATTTCCATTTATCAGCTCTGGGCAGAGGCAGCTCTCAGTGGATCAGGGCCCATCACATCTAACAGTGTTTGAAAGACTGTCGGCCTGTTTCCGCACCAAAACAAACCCTTTCATTCACTCCCTCTCTCCCTCCATTAATAGCATCTTATAAGGCCACGGGCCGGCGTGTAATGCCTCCCAAACATATTCAATTTCATCATAATTAAGAATAGATTATCTATCCAGCTGAGCGCGATTTATCATAATCATCATTCCAACCTTTTAGGGGTTTAAATAATCTGATCCATAACTCCTTGGGACATCACAATAATTTGTTTACAGCCACATCTATTTGGTGTACCATTTCTTGATCAATAGCAGTAAATCTAAAGTCTATTTTGCTGCACATCTTTCCGCTTGGAAAAAAAAAATACAGTCTCGTGGGTGAACCACTCATGATGCACTTATACCTGGAGAATTGAAACTACACCTCTCCTGGCCGGTGCTCTCACTAGCTTCCATGAGATTGAGTCAGATTGTTAATTGTAAACAGTGTAGAGTATGGTGGGGCTGTCCATAGGGCTTCGATGGATTAAGATAACAGAAGCGATGGTGTCATAACAGGAGATAATCAACTGATTCATTAAGATAAGAGAGGGAATAACAGCCTAGGAGGGATATTTTCCACAGCGCTTGTACACAACTTGTTCACAATCTTGCTTATTAAATAGACATGAAATGGCAAGCTGCTGCGTATTTGCGATTCCAGTCATAAACCTACTGGATGTTGACAGACTGTCATCAAGCCGCCAGATATCTAATGGATCAAGGTATGTAAAGATGGCAGCTGCCCAACCCATAATGCAGTACTTCCAATAGTTTCCAGACTAGCAAAGTAGATGTTAATGTTTTTCTATCTGGTGAATGGTGACTCATGTTTCTAACTCTGATAGTTCCAAACATTCACATTGATGAGCCTCCAAGTTCTCTGTTTTATGGAAGGACCATTGGGCTAAACTGTTTCTAAGACAACACTTATTTTAACATTTTTTATCAACAATCAGTACATATTGGAAATTCAAGCAGCGTGCATTTTAGTAAAATCTCACCTTTTGTATTTATTTGGTGTTCAACACATCGTCCAAGTCCTCCAGGTTAGAATAAGGTGACATAAGGACCTTCGTCGTCATGGTCACAATATTAAACATGCAGAAATGAAAATGAAACCTGAACACCCGGAAACGAATACCGATCTCATTTTACTCGGGAATCAAACACGGGTGTCCCGCCTGAAAGTCCAGTGTTTTGTGGACCCATCCACCACCCCGACATCCACTTTGTCACTCTTTCTACCATGTTGCTTACCACTGGTAGGGATGGTGACTTAGGAAACACTCCTGTGGGTGGTTTTACAGGGTAGGAACAAACGACCTGTGGAGTTGCTTTTTGGAGGATGACGCTCTTTTGGTGTTATGCTTCATCTGAACTTTTACAACTTCCAGAACACTAAAGGAAAATGTGCTTACTACCTCCATGCACTGTCATAACCAACTTTATAATAAGGTCACAGGTTATCAGGTGAAGTAAGGCAGCACAGAAAAAAGAAAAAAAAAAATCCTGTCCAACAAATGCTGTGCTTGTGGATCTTTTTCTCACAGAGGATTCTGAGATCCCAGTCAGACTTAATGTTTGTAGTTCACTAGCAAATATGGTACATTTATTTAAATAAAATCCATCACACTTTTTCCACCATGTCAATATTATGATGCTTATGTCTTTTGGAAAGTCAATGAAAACAAACCAGAAAGCTGCCATTGCTTTCTGGTGCCCCGATGCACTTTTTTTTTTTTTTTTTAAATCAAGCATTTTAAAGCCTTATTCTGTCTCAAGTGCCCTCGAGCTATTTTCCTCAACATCTAATGATACACACTATCAATATCTACTTTTTCATATTTTTGATTAAAACTGTATTCAAGGTTGTTCATGCCTCGGTCTAGTTGTAAAGGTGTAGCATTTTAACATCAGTAGATTATATCACATTTGTTTTGAAACATGAGCATAATTACAATTACCATAAACAAACAAGATTACTGTAGAGGAGATTGCCAGCCTCCACACTTCTACAGTGCAATTTGTATTGTATGCCACAAGGTTGGATGTGGCAGGAGAATCTGCTGGATTGCTTAATGGCACCAAACGGCTTTTACAGCAAAAATGCTTTCAGAGTTTCAAGATTCAAAATGTTTCACTGTAACTCCAGTTGTAGTAAACAAAATAAATAAATAAATAAATAAATAAATAGAAAAAGTGTGAAATACTTTTGCTGGGAAGCTCTGGAGAAAGCACTAAACTAACTATAGACAAAAACAATGTAACAGCAAAATACATTACTATTGAAGAATAGCAAAATATATTAGAAAATACATAAGAAAAAAATGACATAAGATAGAGGCCACCAGTTGTCTTTATGATGATCTCATTTATTTGTAGTAATTATACCAATGTATCACTTATTACTTTGACCATAATATATTGAAGTAATAATATATAATAGTAACAATAATACCCTCTTAGGCATAAAACTGCTTGAATTCCCTAGATATTTTACAACCTTGTAAAGAAGCTATTCGAGAAATCATATTCTCATAATGCTATTTGGGACACACTTTGAACTGAAGTACCTCACAGTGTAGAGAGTGTACACATTTTCAATATGTCTGTCCTCAGTGTGAAAAGACCTCTAACCTCGGCAGTGTTGGTACCATGCTCCCAGCACTTAGCAGAGGAAACTCAATGCATCTTCACCGATGTCCAAGCTCAGAATTTTTAGGTACAGAGGTCTTGACTGTAGATGAGAGATTTTTGTGTGAGATACGGGTCCATTTTATTCCAAATTGTGAAGTGCAGCACAGCAGACGTTTCGGTCAAGAGGCCAAACAATGAAAGAACCCAAACCAGGAAGCATGTCTGTAAGTCACAGGTAAAGGCCATGTGGTAAGTTACATGAATCCAAAATCGCACTCCCACAGGTCAAAGTGAGTCACAGGTCACAGTGGCAAAACTTTAGGAAAGACAAACTTTTATGAAGTAGAATAGCTACAAGTAAAACAAAAGTACTACAACAGTTCATCATTGATCAAACCATTCTTATAATATATCAGTACACTGGATATGTATTAAATGTATCATATTCAGCGTGGTCTCAGAGTATTCAGCCCCCTTCACTTTCTTGACACTTGTGTTATACAATTAGTTTAAAATCAGTTATTTTGCCTTCAATCTAGATACAGTGCCACATAATTAGTAGTAGTAGTAGTAGTAGTAGTAAGTTTTCAATCCCTTTATTCAGTACTTTGTAGAAGCACCTTTGTCAATGATTACAGCTTTGAGTCTTTTTGGGTTTGCCTCTACGAGCTTTCCACACCCGGATTTGGCCATTTTCTCTCTTTCTGCCTTATGGATCCTCTCAATCTCTGTCAGATTAGAAGGGGAACATCGGTGAATCAGTCTTCAGGGTCTCTTTGCAGATTTTTAATGGGGTTCAAGTCTGGGCTTTGGCTGAGCCACTGAGGGAAAATCAGAGACTTGTCCCAAAGCCACTTCGGTATTGTCTTGGCTGTGCTGAAAGGTGAATCTTCTCCCTAGTCTGTTGTCACTATGGAGCAGGTATTTGGTTCTCTGTATTTGGATATGTTCATTGTTCCTTTCAGTTCTGTCCGGTCTTCCAGCCCCTGCTGCTGAGAAGCATCCTCACAGTATGATGCTGCCACTGCCATGTAGGGATGCTATTAACCAGGTGATAAGCGATACCTGGTTTTTGCCAAAGGTAGTATCTGGCATTCAGCCAATATGTTCAATACTTGTCTCATCAGATCAATAAAACTTTGTCCTCATGCTCTGAGCTCTGTAAATGTTTGGCAAATCCCAGTTGAGCTTAAACATGTCTTTTACCCAGGGGCAGCTTTTATCTGGCCACTCAAGACATGACTGACGAAACGCTGTAGACATGGTTGTCCTTTAGGCAGGTTCTCCCATCTTCTTCAGTTATCCATCTCACAAGAATGATAAAGCTCTCTAAGGGTAGCCATGTGGTTCTCTCACCTAAAACACCAAAATTATTCTTGTCTGGTTACTGAATTTGGCTGGACGGTTCATTATATTTATTGGAACGTGTTCTGAGGGCAGCACTGCATGGTTTAGGGTTCAGTTTAGGGTCAGGGTCAGGGTTAGGGTTAGTGTTAGGTTTAGGGAATGTGCCCTCAGCACACATTCCAATAAATATAATATCAACCTGCTCCACAATGATGGAGCCCTCTGTGCCCCTGGAACTGGAGCTTTAGCTGTTTTTTTACACCCTTACCAGGTATATGCCTGCACATAATTCTAACTTCCTTGGACCTTGAAGGTTGGTTTTTGCTGACTGTGGGATCATGATCAATTATAACAGGATGCATCCAAGCTCAATTTGTTGTGTCATTGCAAGAGGTCTGAATACCTATGTAAATGAAATTATTTTTCATTCTTAATAAATTTACAAAAAAATTCTGGAAGCATGTTTTCACTTTGTCATAATGGGATATAGTGTGTAGGTTAGTGTTAATAAATATACAGACAGACATAGATAGATAGATAGATAGATAGATAGATAGATAGATAGATAGATAGATAGATAGATAGATAGATTACATACAGTAGATACAGTAGACAGAGAGAAGCTTGGCAGACTGAGCCAAGGGACTCCACTGCTCCTGTGCTTTTTGAAAGCTAATAATACCGAAATCAATACATGCTGCAAGGCTGCAAGGCTAACTAGATGGTGGCGGCGGGTGGTGGGAGCGTTTAAGGGGAGACACAGATAACTTGGGCAGGAAGACCACAGAGACAAGCCTTTGTAGCTGTCCTTCTCCTCCTCCTCTTCCTCCTCCCTCCTTTCTACCCATCTCCATATTATGTTTAGACTGGCGTTGTTAGTGTTTACCCAGCCCATGCTGTGGCTGGGCTCCGCAGGCTCTGAAGGCACCACAGCCGTCTAATTGCCTGTCAGATGAAAAGCTTTGTCTTTTGTCACCGCGGATCAACTGGAGATCAATATTGCCAACAGAGAGAGTGAGGAGCGAGTGCATGTGTGTGTGTGTGTGTGTATGTGGGTGGGTGGGTGAGCGTGTGGGTGCGGGGAGACAAATGAGTCTGAATACCTGTAAGCAAAGGGATGGTTTGAAGC
This sequence comes from Neoniphon sammara, assembly GCA_900302535.1. NCBI lineage: Eukaryota > Metazoa > Chordata > Actinopteri > Holocentriformes > Holocentridae > Neoniphon > Neoniphon sammara. The sequence goes on along the minus strand of OMKZ01017799.1, from coordinate 7,741 downwards.
ATCGTTGTCATCTTGCCGCCTGCTATGCACAGGAAGGAGGGAGGGGGTTTACATGCAAACACCCACATGTGTACACAAATACTTTCACATACACATTCTGACATACTCAAATGCAATCTGGCATCTGCACACTCTGACACACAGCCTTCCAGCGCTGCCAAGTGCAGGGTTAAAAAGTGGGTGGACTGTAGCCGGAAAACCTCATTAAGTTTTAATTCCTTTCTGTATCCTATTTCTATAATGGGAAATTGATTTTTACTTAGTGCACTGGACCAGAAATAATTCTATTTCAAATCATTTTATTCTCCTCTGTTTGTCTTTGTGTGTGCATGAGGGTTTGAGTCTGTGTGTATGTATCGGAGTGTGTGTTTGTGCTCTCACATTTAGCCGAGACGCTAATGTTTTTCCTTAATCCATTTGGAGCGAAAAAGAGAGTGTGTCATTCTTTTTAACACACACTCTGTTTGTAGTAGATTTAGTGGATGCACACTTGCTAATATGGATTTGTGCATTTTTTTGCAGCCCCATTTCTGGTTCCATGGAGTGCATACAGTGCATTTACCTTTTAAAATTATGATATAGCATTTAAGTTAAGCGTGACATTTCTTAGGACAGAGTTATCATGGCTTGACAATTTGCTTCACTTTTTGTTATCAGGCTAACATTTTGCTCATTAAATCAGAAAACAAGTCCTAATTACTTAAATAATTACACCCGTCATTGAAATCAACGGGGAGGGAAAGTCAGGGTTTTTTTTTCCATTTCATTTTCAACAATAAATAAAGATTTGCTAATCACTTGAGCTGTAACTTACACTACCTCAAACAAATCAGTTCAGTTCCTTAGAGCAGATGATGTTTTGCTAAGTGTGTAGAAGAAAGCGTGTCACTCAAAAAAGACTTTGAAAAACGATAAGTAATTGGGTAACTAACTAGGTTTTCTAATATGATTTTTCGATGAAACTACAAATCAGTAGTGACCAGTAGCAACTGCAACAACAAAAACATCTGGTGAAGAGGTAATACACCACTACGCTAAACAATGGAATAATGATACCGCTTTGTCATTTCTTTTATAGCGGCGACCAGCAGCTCTATAGTTTGCTCAGTCGGTCCACAAAATTCCCCCACCCTTTTGCGGTCCCACTTTTCACCCTAGGAGGCTGAAATTTGACATGGAGGTCATGCTGATTGGCAAAAAGGGGGCGTGGCCATTGGAGTGGCCTATCGTAAAAAAGCCACATAACTTCCAAATGGATTCGCAAACTTGTGCAAGACTTTGTGGAAGGGTTGGTCATGAGCTAAAGGACATCTGATTAACTGTTCATGCCAATTGGCAAAAAGGGGGCGTGGCAGTGGGAGTGGCCTAAAACAAAAAGGTGCATAGCTTATTAATGGATTCACGTAACCAAAATAGACAGACATCCACATACAAACATGGACACTTTCATTGGTGACGGTTTGCCCTGCCCCCTATAATTTAGCCACGCCCCCTTTCATAACTCATGAACCGTTTATCGTAGACCCTTGTGTGAGGCATCATTGAACTCAGTATAGGTTCCTTTTTCAGTGGTGCGGGGTAGCCCCGCCATCTCGTTCTGTTGCGCAATCCGTTCATTGGCCCACAAAGTTGTGCCCACCCTATAGCAATCGCAACTTTCTACCTATGAGGCTGAAATTTGCCGTGGAGGTCAAGTGTTTGTGAGGTTGTGTATGTGTGTGTGAATACATGCATGCATGTTTAGTTTTGAGAACGAGGCTTTTTAGCCGTCATAGTTGAAATACATTGCCGCTCACTCGCTCATATTGTCGTCCTCCATCGCTGAGCAGTGGAAAATCTCAGTAGGTTGGGGGATTGGGAGAGTCTTGGGTGAGGGGTTTTTGTTCCAAAACAGAAGCTTGAAAGTAAGTTCTGAAAGCCAGAAATCTCAGCTGGCCAAAAAAAAAAATCATTGAGGCATTGTTATTGATCAGCAGCTCTACCAGCCTTCCCACAGATGCAGTATATTACAGTCATTTGTGCTACAGGGGCAGTAAAACCCTTACTTATTGCACCTTTACCTTTAGGAGGCTAATCCCTTAATTTAGCAAGTATTTGGGGGGTGATACAGCACCTCACATGGATAGCATCCTGCAACTTTTTCAGTATTTTGGAGGAGAATATTGATGATGCTTTACCGTATGAGCATTAAAACGGCGCTGCTTACGGGCATGACGGAGAGGATCACTGACACAATCAATCTTGATGGAGTTAAGGAGGCTTCCAGCTCCTCGTCAGACATTTACTCTCTATGGGGTGTGAAACTCTCCACAGGCTACAGCTGAACCCCAGCAACCAGCGCTCGCTACAGTTTCCAAGCCGACTAATAGGCCGATACCATAACAGATACGCCAGAACATCATATTATGATCGATTGGGATTCACACGCTGCTATTTTATCAAATTCACAGCTATGACAATCCTCTCCTCCAAGTGAAGAATAGCTGTGCCACCTTATTTCCCCTTTGACATTAAAAACAGGCCGGGTTATTATTATACATCATGATATCTCTCTTCTCGCCGTTACTGTTTCTTTTGCTCGCTCCGCTTCATCAACTCCGTTTCTCACCCCGGCGGTATTTTCAACCACCTCTCACCCTATTTGTCTTGCTCAATTCTCTCTGTTTTTGCCTCTCCCTCTCACCCAATCTACCTGCATCCCTCCCCTCCATCCCTTACGAAGCCAGACGCTCTTATTAAGGCTGAACTCCACCAAGGCCCCTGCATCTTCCTCCCCCTGCATTCGCTTTGCCCTTGTCTGCTCCCATAGCTTCCTCGCGGCCGCCCAATTTCACCAACCTGAGTTTCTGAGTTCCACCTTTGGAGCAGAGAGCCCTTCTCTGGGGATCCCAAAGCAATAATACGGCGTCAGAGGCAAAGGCAATAATCAAATCTAATGCACTCGCTGATCTGACTTCCCTAACCCCGCTTATTCCTTAATTTATTAGACATGGGAGAGAGGCGGGATTGAGGAATTCAATGTGCATCTGGCTCCCGAGACACTTTCCGGAGATATACTGTTTATTGCTCTGGGTTTATACCTGGCATAAGGCCTTAAATCTGTTTCAAAAAAAGTAGCACTTTGGAGATCTATTGGATACTATATATTGTTTCTGACTTGGCCTTAGTTTTTGTTGTTGGATTTAGTTTCTACTGCATGTGTATGTCATTGCACACCATATACACAGATGTGAAAATCAGCATTTCACTGTTTGGAAGGATGGAAAGCTTCAACCAAGCAACATGGCCTGGCTGCTGACAGATGGGAACACAGAGAGGATGGACACTGAAACATCCCTTCAGCAATACCTGAGTCGCCTAGTTTGACATATTGCAGGCTTTCTTTATGTTTGTTTGACTGGATTCGAGGCGATGCTTCACTCTTAGGTTTATTTAAAGCTTATGATAGAGGGAAAAACAAGATAGGATGCCATAGCTAAACATCAGTTATAAAATGCATTTTCAGTCTGTAAGAATATTGACTTTTTTTTTTTTATTTATCTTGAGATATTGTGGGATCTGACAGTGGCAAAGGCATTGCTTCCTCCTCTACACTGCCATACCCATATAAAAGCACTGAGTTTTCCTTCTTTTTCAATGGCTAGCAATCACTGTAGATCTCTCAAGCTGCATCTAATGTACTTTGCACAGCCTTCAAAATCTATTATCACATTTTGTTTTAAATGGCTAGCAATTACTGGAGATTTCACCATCATCCCCTACACTGTGTATTAATATTGCATAGAAAATAGATGATTGTTTAAAAAAGTTAAAAGGTAAAAAAAATGCAACCTTAGATACACAATGGAGTTTTTACTGCATAGTCAACAAAGTTAAAGTCAGTCTATGCTGAATGGACAAAACTATCAGGGACACTTATTCTTTTCATGAGTTGAATGCAAGTGAAAGCCATTATCCTTTATTGATTTTCCTTCCTTAATCTATATCAATCATAAAGGAGATACAAGAGCAGATGAATTCAAGAAGGATTTTAAGCCTTGAGACAAGATATGGAGATATGGATTGTGCAAAAGATGATGTTCTAATATTTTGTCCATAAGAATAAATACAATGTATAAATACAGTGTATACATATTCGTGGATGCATAAATGCTGCCATAGAATCACATTTTTACTGAATACCTCACCATTCACAAGGCTGAACTTACCTCAGGATGAACTGAGGCATATTGCAGAAATTCATATTTTCTTCTTTTTATCATTTATCTACATACTGTATATGATCAAAGATGTTTCATGAAGGCACATTTTGGCCAAGTGGTTTTAATTTAAAGTTTTTGAATTTTCCAAATCTCTCTCTCTCTCTCTCTCTCTCTCTTTTTTTTTTTTTTTTTTTTTTTTTCCCCTTAATGCCATTT
>OMKZ01017796.1:0-25128 GCA_900302535.1 Neoniphon sammara | reverse complement strand
GGAGGCTGAGACTTTACCAGCCACCTAGAGGCAAGCAGACCTGCTCACCACACACACACACACACACACACACACACACACACACACACACACACACACACACACAAATTTGATGAGGTGATGGCTTTATCCATGAGGCCAATCTGGCCCTCAGACCAAAGACAAAGCCTACTGCTTTGCCCAAAAAGCTCAAAACATTTGCACATAAACCCTGCTATAGATATGTAGAATCACACTGTTGATGTAACAAGTAATTTCACATTTTCAAGGTGAACAACACAGTAATAATAATAATAAGAAGAAGAAGAAGAAGAAGAAAAAGAAAAAGAAGAAGTAGAAGAATAGTAAAGTATTGTTTTAAATTTACTAACACCAGTTTATGTGCTTCTGTCTGTAATTTTCTACAACTTATAGTTCCAGGTTCTCATAGCTGACATGAAAGAAAAAGACGTTGTGGCGTATAGTTTGAATTCCTGAGTATCTTAAGACCTCTCTAGCATTGTCACGTGCTGCATAAGCATGACTGTAAGGTAAATGTTTGTGCTCCTTTATGGATATAGCGTTTTGGGTGGAGGCTATACCTCTTATTTGTACAACATGCCTAAAAAAGCATCTCTGTCATTGTCAAACCTTAAGAAAAATAACAACTATCACTTTATCACAAATTTGAGGATACTAAACAGATATCACCCAAGTTCCTATGAGAATATTGACGGAATACTATTGAGTGACACCATAATAAGAAATAAAAGGGCCCATAGGTCACTATAAACTCACTGTGGAGTATCACAGACACACTACAAATTCCTACAAGACTAGTGAGCCACAGACTAATGACTGCCCACAGGCCTGTCTCCATGTATGTCTGTGTGTCTGTATAGCCCATAGGTGGTGTTGTAGTCTACCAACCTGTAGCGCAAACAGCGCGTCCTCCACAGCGCCAAATATGTGGATTCTAGTCTGAAATAACAGCGTCTCGATCCAACAATATTGGATCATTCAAAGAGGAAGGACACACGGCCAAGTCACATCGCGACATGCGGCTACATAATTCCAGCGATTACCTAAATGGGTCACACTGGCGCACTCAGAGGCTATAGGCTATGGGAGTTGTAGTTCTTTGTGACAATGCCGGACAACTTACAACATATCGTAATCATGTTTTAGAGGGAAACAAACATAAAGTACATAAACACATAACAATTTTCCACTATAATTCTACTATTTAATAGGACAGGCATACTTTAAAATTTTCCAGGAATATCATAACATTAAACTGATAGACCTACTATAGAAAGTATCAGTATCTGCTAGAATAATAAGTGAATAAATAGGTGAATATGAATAATGCTTTTTTTTTCTTTTTCGTTTTTTTTTTTCGTTTTTTTGAGTATGAGAAACGTTCCACTCAGCCATTAAAAAAAATCTAAGAACTCACAGAGGGTTGCATTAGGTTGGACGTACTCAAGATGAAGAAAACATGATGTTTGCAACAAATTTAAAATTTCTTAAGTGCTGAAAAATGTGTATGGACCATATACAGTCTATGGTATGGACCTGTGAGTGCGTACAAAATTAGACTTGTCATACTATGACCTATTGTATTGGCAGTTTTTAATTATGTAGATTCTGTTTCTCTTTTAGTAGCTTTGGATGACGAACGTTTACAGTTGCATACCTAATGGTCACTAGTAATGATTATCTGAAATAATTTCTCCTTTGACAAATGCCATATATTTTAAATGGAATATTACCCTCTTGTAATTTACTTTAGCAGTTTTGTTTGAATAGATAAGCTCATAGACTATGATCTACAGTAGTTCATTTCAATAAATCCATTTAAAATTTAGTTTCATTTTGTGCTGACTACGTACAATATCGTCAATAAATAATATTCTGTAAGATCACCTCATGCAATGTGAACAGCAAAATAATGCTGCCTCGGTGTTATTTAGTGTTCTTTTGCTCAGGTCTGAATCCTGCCACCAGAGGGCAACATAGTGATAGTAAATGACCTCATTATCCCTCTTGGTGATCTAGTTTTCGCAGCTTCAACATACAGCACATAAAAACATAGCAAAGGAGGTACATACAACACATAAAAACACAGTGGAGTTGTGAAATAACCAGGATACAGTCAGCTTCATAAGAAGTTAAAGTTCAAGGTTTATGGGTATTACTCCATGAGGCCTAAAAAAAAAGAGCCAAAGATTGTTGAGCAATATTATGACTTTGTGCACCACAGAGTTTTTGTAGCTGTTATTTTGATCTTATTCCCTGAGGGAAAGAGAATAAATTATATGCAGGATGAGTGGGGTTCATTAAAATATGAATTGAAATTCATTAAAATCTGCCTTCCTCACTAGTCTTTGGACTGATGAGGAGGGCAGGTTAGGCTGGTTAGGCTGAGGTGCCCCAATGAGTTTCCTACTGATGTTTAAAATCTGTGAAATTTTATTCAGTTTATTAGCCACATTTGCATTGCCAAACCATCAAATAATGCAAAAAGTTTAAAATTAATGACTTTGCGCTTTTTAACTTAGCCTGGACACTTGTTACCTCTGAATACTCTGAACAACAGTGGGCAATAGTGATAAAAGAGCCAAACCTGAGTTAACCTGTTTTAAACCAGGCTGCTCCCATCTCACCCACAGAGCCCACATCCCTTTGAAAGTGGTATATAGTCACCTGCCAGTAAAGCACAAAGTCTTCAGCGCTGAACCTTGACAGCCTAAATATACCTCACACATTACAGCTAGATTATTCCTGAGACCAAACAATGAAGCAATACTGCCAGCTCAACATACACTCCCAGTTCATGGAAAATCCTGCCAGAAAGGCCAGGATGAGTCCCAATGTTATTTATTAAACAGACTTAAAACACTTCTTTTCTCAAAAACCACAGGTTTCATCCCTAAATATATTGTACAAAATTACACTTGAAATGAGGAATTAGCACATGTGTGCTTTGTGCATGTTGCCACTACAGCACATGGACAGGTAAGTAAGTAGACAGGTTAATGCATTTAATGCAATGCAAGGACCTACTCACAGACATTTCCACAGAATCACTCTGGTTTTGAGCTGACATTTTATATGAAGCACTGAGTCTATGTAAGTTGGTTTGTTTTTTTGAACAGCCAATACATACTGCTTGCACAATGAGTTAAAATAATTTTCAGTTTAAACGTTATGCATCACTGCCAAGCACATAATAGTTAAAAAAAATCTCCAAAATCTCTCCTAGATATTGAGATTTGAAAACATCACACAACATATGAAAAGCAACATTATCTGCAGTGGGAATCTATGCAAACTCCTGTGTGGCGGGTGTAACAGGTCTCTCATGTCTTACACATGTAACAGGATCATATCCCACACTAGCTTTAATAACTATGGATGTTGACAGAACTGATTCAATAACAGAAATCTCTTACTCAAGGCACAGTCTATGCCCACCGACCAACTGTTAATCATTAATCAAACATGAAATGATGTAACCAGTTTCATAACAACTCAGTGATTGTTCTCCCCACTTGCCGTGACTAGACTTGTTATGACAAGCCATATTGGTTGAAGCCTGGGAGATTATTGTGATGTAAGGGCCTATTTACCAGAAATACAATATTATTTTGTAAGGAGGTGGGGGAAAATGTGTGTTTAATAACACTGTCTCGTGCATGAGGGTTGGACCAGGGCTGGAGGGAGGGTTTCCCTTAAATCTTTGTCAGACAAGAAAAGAGAATAAATCCTTTAAACACCAACAGCTCAAACCTGCTCCTGTTCTCCTCTCCCCTCATTATGCCTACTCAACAATGATCCAAAACAAAGTGACAATGAAGTCTTTGATGAAATTTAATGTGATGTTTTTAAAAACACCAGTATAAATCCCTTCCATTGTGGCATTATGTGAGGTTGTTAAGGAAAAAATGGTAATTATGATGCAGACTGATGCACTGATGATATAGTAGAATTTCAGGCACAACCCATGTAACTTCAGATGGTGAATATCATATTGTTCAGAAAGTACAGAGGTGTTACAGAATGTACATGGACCATTTCTGCACGACTTTTCTTACAGTTATATGCCATACATTGCAAGTTTCAGTCTAACTTTATAGAAAATCTGCTATGTATTGTACCGGGATGATTTGCTTTTAATAAATAAATGATCATTGTAGGAAGTTTGAGAAGGTTTGTTTTAAATCGGCATTGTTGTGAACCATTCACTACCTGCATAAAACTTAACTGCATATTATTTTCATCAAAACAGCTTATCTAATGTAGCTTATATCAACTTTAACTGAAAACTTTTAATTTCTTGTAAATGTTACAGTGACCGTGTACTCACAATCAACTTCATGGTAAAGATTGCTATAGTTACTGAAAATGAACAATTTGAATGTCATGTGGAGATGTAACTTTATAATTTTCATATGTGCATTTTTCTTAGTGTTATTTTGTAATTTATTCTCCATATTAACTTCTACAATCCATTCCATTGATTAATGCAGCAATTTCCAAACTTGATACAAGTGTTTATTTAGTCTTATTTAATGCAATGAAATAATGAGAACACAGCCGTACATGGCTATAAATGATATGCACCGTAACTCTGTATAAACCAAGTTTGGTTGTGTGTGAAGAGCTCAGTGACATTCAGTCAATGAATCTTCTTATTGAATGTGGTTAAAACTTTCCCACATTTATCGACTGACAGAGAGCTTAACAGACCAGGTTAATGCAACTTGTGAAACTGTAAGCACAAAGCTTTAGAGAGGTTTCTGCTCAGTGCCACTGCAGTTAATGTGTTGACTCAGTGAGAAATAATAATGCCTTGGACAGTCATTCATGTAACTATGGCTGATGGCATTTTAACTGAGATCAAGGCATTTTGTCTGTGCTGTTGCATGCATTAACTAAACAAGATGTAATTTATACTGAAAAATAATGCCATATTGTCCTTGCCTACTATTTTACACTATAGATATACTGAAAAATATACAATGACCAAAGTGTTATTCACTTTATTTTGTTGTTTGCTGTGTTCTCAAACTTTGCCTGGATTACTTTGCCTTAAAAACCTCTAATGAAGTAAAAAAAGAAAAAAAAATCTGTTCTAATGCCTGGAACAGTGAATTGTGTTGGTACCATTACCATGTATATGTCATGTGTTATTCCCTGGGACCTATTTGTAAGATATCTGAGACCAGATAGTCGGGTTTGGAGGGAACGAAAGGTTGTTGGGTTTGCCCACCAAAGAACTGAGACTATTTTACCTGTGGGTGTGACTTGACCTTTTGTCTCATGGTTGAATGCATCTCTGAGGGATCCCACTGTGACTGCAATGGGAACAGTCCTCTACAGGTTGTAAAGCAGGTATCATGTGGCCTGGGCTAACACTGGCATACAAAGCATGAACTCTCCGGTGACATTTTTGTTGACATGTGTTTCTTTTGCAGGTATGTCTTTGGTTCTCCCAGAATGTGCAGCGTGGTCATTTAGGACAAACTCACAATCAGTATAATCCGGTGATAACTAACCTGGTGTGGGAACTACTGTAGGTGTTTCACTCATGTTCTGCGAGCAGAAACAAAAGCATGGTGTTTTGCCCATGTATGAAAGCTCTCGTATTACAGGTTTTCAATTTAGCGTGCAGAGATGTTGAAGACTAGTAGAGTTTAATTTTGACCAGCTCTTGTGTCAAGTAAATTGCATAAATATATCTTAAATGAGATAAAATTGTTAGTGATGGAGTTATCCTTGAGACCTTGAGGCAATTATTTAAAGTAAAATAACTTTAATCTTATGCATGTACTAGTTCACGTTATGATGTTACATTTTTAGAATGAATAGAGAACCTTTATTTCAGTCTTTTTTGAGTTGCCAAACTCTTTATTCTCTATTTGCAAACAAACACATACGCACTCTCCCACATTTCCTGCAGCAGACACACCAGCTGGGTTGACCAACAGGCCTGTCCAGAAAACCTTTTCCTCAGGTTTGAGCATCCAGGACTTCATTCACATTAGCAAGGTGATCATTTAAGGCCCATTCCCACTGGATTGAACTCACTAAGGTAAAGTTAAGGCCCATTAAGCTCTGAAGGAGGCGGACAGCTGTCCTCACATTTCAGAGTGATGTTGCAGGGAGAAATTGTGGCAGTTATAAAGCATACATGTCAAGGGGTTAAAATAATTATCTGTTGACAGGACTGCTCATTATGTATGTTCACGGAATGCTCCAAACCAGGCTAATCTCCTTCTATCCTTTAAGATCATCTGCATAATTAAGAGCTGGCTGTGGGAAATCAGGCACAAGAGTGCAGAACACACAATTCCTCTGAAAGTGGGCGAGGGGTACTATGTATGACACACATGTCAGTGACACATGCAGTCAGTTTGTTTTATAATTCTGCCCATTTTTTCCTGCTTTTTCTTTTATTTCTCATTGGTTACAGCTTGCTTGAGATCACAGCTCACCACCTGGTTTGTGTTTAGGGTTCAGGGAGTGGCCAGTGTTCCTTTCATAACCCCACTTGGAATAAATAGGTGCACAAGGCAGTGAAGATGCATTCTGGAGCGCTTGGAACCCAGCACTCTTTGTTACCATGTAAGTACAATTTCTCTTTTGGTATCGTCTTGGATGAAAAGCCTATAGAGCACGTAGAAACCTGCCATCATTCAAGGCATCTGGTCTTGGTTAGAGAGAGGTTTGGCAAAATAAAGTGTGATTGCTGTGCAAAAAACATGCACTTCTCAGTGGACGAATAAAAACTGCTAGTAACATCTGACTGCTGCTGCTATTATGCTATTAAGCCGAAACTTTCTGTATGTGTGTCTGTCAGGATTTACATTTCAGGGCTTGTTGGTTTTCTGCTGGTGCTGACAGCTGAGGCCAGAATTGGGTAAGAAACTTGATCTCAATCAGTGCTACACCACGTGTTTGAATTACACTGCTGCATCAATATTACAGAGGAATAACTCCGCAATTGTTTTGTTATTGCATGGTCAAAGAGTTGCAATGTTGCAAAGAAATTTCCAACAGCCTATGAAGTGTTTTCATAGCTTGTATTCCATTTAGAATACAATTTTTGGCAGACCTAGTGCATGGTGTACTAGTGTAGTGTACTTAATTATTAAATATCAATCACACACATACATCATATTATGTATCAGTTTAGCTCTTTGTTTCTGTATCCGTGTGTATTTTTAAATAATCAGAATTCCCTCTCTATTCACACAGACCCTCCTCTGAGTCAGAATTCTGCTCTGAGACAAAAGAATGCCTGCTGTATGATAAAGTTTGTGAAAATGAGAATTATGAGGTGAGTGCATCTGAGAAGGAGTTTCTCGCTTGAAAGAAATTTTCGCAATTGCAAGCCCACTCCAGTGTGTGTGTTCATGTCATTCAGGTGCGTCACTATGACTCAGAGAAATGGGTGTCAACAGATGAGAAATCCCTCTTCATGGAGATAGCAACAATGACAGCCTTCAGAAGACTGTTTAAATACATTACTGGTTCAAATGAGAACGGTGAGTTTGTATTGTTCATGCATGTGTGTGCACATGTCTGAGTTTGTGCATGCATGGATACTGTAGAGCGGAGCAGCCATGTCTTTTCTGATGCTGACTTGTGTTTTTTACCTTAGGTGTAAAGATTGACATGACAACTCCTGTAGTTGTCAAAGTGCAGCCAAAGAAACACTTTTGGGAATCTAATGTCTTCACTTTGAGTTTCCTGCTTCCATCTGAACATCAGGAGAACCCCCCCCAACCTACTGATGACAAGGTTGGCTCCTCTGCGAGAGATGGCAGGAATCAGAAACCTTTATTTATACCTTAATGCCAGACAGATGATGAAACATCATTCTCAATTGCAGGTGTACCTCCAAACCATGCCAGAAATGAAGGTGTATGTGAAGAGCTATGGAGGATGGATGCTGTCCCTTACGGACAAGATGTATTCTGATTTTCTAACCAAGAAGCTTGACGCAGTCGGAGCTCAATACAGCACCGACTACCACTACGCTGTGGGATATAACAGGTCTGAGAAACCATCAGAGTCCTGTCAACGTCAGCAGTAACCCAAATAAATAAATTTTGATAATTGATGATGATTTTATTTGTATTGTGTGTGTATACTGACTCGAAAAATGTTTGTGTGTGTGTGTGTGCGTGTATGTGTGTTACAGTCCAATGAAGATGACCGACAGGCACAATGAGGTGTGGTACGTTGTCGAGGGTGAGCCGGTGTGCCAGCCAGTGACGAGTGACAGGCCTCCTACTTCTTCTTGAGCATCACGAGCCGCTGACAGAGCAACAACACGCAACTTGTATATGGAGTTATCGGGGAGATTTGGGGATGTATTATAGCTATGATCTGTACTGTGGCACATAAATGGCATGCCAGTGAGAAAGTATGTTGTGGAGGTTGACAAGAATTAACCATTTTAACTGAATATACCATGTACTACTTTTTACCCAAATAAAGTAAGATGTTTACAACAAATGAATAAGAGAATGAAATCTATTTATAGAGAACTAGAATGCAACTCAAAGTACCTCACAGTTCAGCAGGTTTAAACACTCACAAAGAAACCAATTTGAAAAAAGAGAGAGAACAAAAGAGAGAGAGAAAAAAAACCAACTCTCTCTCTCTCTCTTTCTAAAACACACCTGCAGGTATGGTGTGTGGATGGCCTTTCACCCCTGTGTATATTTCTGCAGACACAGCAACCCAATGCTGAAACAAGAACAAATAAATCAATGAATAAATATTGTTAATGATGGGATAATCTTCAGCTCTACCAAGCCCCCGATAACTCCCTTACCTGGTAACGGTTATTTAATTTCCTCCTAGCCCTATCAAAGGCCTCTTTGAATCTAACAGTTCATCGCTTCACTGTAGCCTCACTTATGTTCAGCATTTTTTTTTATTTCTCTAGTGCACCACTAGATGGCACTATCAACAAATCAACAGGACCAAAATTTATCACAATACACTGCTCCTAAAGTAGGTACAGCAGGCTTCTCAGTGACAGACCAAATTGTTGAACTGATGCTGAGTTTTTTTCAGTTCATGGATTTCCTGCTATGTAAGAGTGAGAGAAAAAAGAGCTCAGTCTTTGTATTCAATTTGGGGAAAAAAAGGACTGGAAAAAACAGCACTGAAAATTTGTAAATGTCATAATCCATTTACAGGCTAATGAACAGGAGTAATAACCAACCACCCTTGAACCGTCCTATCTCTTTGACGTCACGGTACCATTTGGGCTGTTGGCTGGCATGTCCTTATCATCTGTCTCATCAGAGGGCTGTTTGTGAATGTGGCGCTGCTGTAAAATCACTGCTTCCGATAAGACTGTAATCATTATCCTGAATTAAACAATTCTTTCTGGTTCTCATGGTCATTTTCTTAGATGCATCCTAAAAGCTTTATTTGGGTTTGAACAACTAATGCATTGAGCAACTGATGCTAAGTTTCTTGGGCTTTCCAACCTTTTGAGATGCATAAATTGTGCTGGGGGAAAAAAAATGCTGCGCCACAGGAACAGCACAGGAATAACTGTAATTACAACCCAGGAGTTAATGTGTGCAATCTTCATGGCTTTTGTTGGGATAGTAATAGACTGCTCTGCTCAGTGGACCCTTATCTTATCAGCGGTGCTCTGCGATGGCTGGTTGTCACTGCAGTGATTTCACAGATTGTCTCTCCTCACCGAATTCCAGCAGGTGGCTATCTGTGTCAGGATGGACTGGTTGGCTGGCTGGCGGGCTGACTGGGTAGGAGTGCTTGTCAGGAGAGGTTTTATGACACTCCACCGTGGATCAAAGTCCACCTCTGGGCCTCAAACAAGCATCAGTCCTACAGGGCTGCGTGCCCTGCCTTTCTCTGTCTTTTTCCCTCTGTCTCTGTCTGAGCTCCTGTTCCCTGCGACTATGAGGACCAACTTGGACTGACTCTGGTCCCCATGTCCCGCCAGTCAGAATGGACCTACCTGGTTATCACCCAGAGCAGCACCAGCCTCAGGCCCACCACCCTGTCAACTACGCACAGGACATATTGACTTTAGAGGGATCATCAGCATGTGAGTACTGGCCTGAGGTGCACTGCGGGTTAGTGGTGCACCATTAGGTACATAACTGTGTCAGAAAGTATTGACAGATAATATTTAAGATCTTTTAAATTGAAAGTGTGAATATTTAAACATGCTTGGAAATATGACAAAAGGTCCAAGGCTTTTTTTTTATATAAGACTTTAAACAATCTTTACCTCAACTCTGATCCAGAACGTTAAAGACACGTATTTCTATATGTCTGGAAATACAACAGGCTCTCTCATATCAAATCTGAACAATGTCTACTGTCAATGCCCTCACAGTATTTGAGTAATGATTAGTGTAATGTAAAGGACAATAATATGCACCATATCTCTCTCTACTTAGACTAAAATTAAGCTGTAAAAGTGTTCGACCACCATGCTATATGTTTCTCCTTTTCTGAGATGAGCTCTATGCAGGATCAGCTCAGAACCCATGATCTTGGAGAATTATGTAATGGTCATATCTGAGACTACAGCAAATCAAGCTGAGTGATAAGATATATATGTAACAAAGGGGTAGTCCTATACTGCTCTCTATTCTCCCATTAGTCGAGCAATAAACCTCACATGACCCACTTAAATGACAGCACAGCGCTCCGTTCTGCTCAACCACTTGGCCTTCAAATGCATGTCAATGTGACAGTTATTATTCTGCAGCTCACATCTGACATTATGCCTTTTGTTCTTCCTGACCCATTTTCACTGAACTTGGCTGAGACTGCCTCATTTTTGATTCAACATATTACCCGGACTGGTGCAATCTTGAGCAACGGTGTTTTATTATGGTCATGATGTCATCTTACGAAATACAGTTATCCTGTCATTCCAAACAAAACAAATACAATACAGTAGCCAGTCCCGCCAACTTTGGCATTCTTACATTTTGTTCAGAGACTGAAAAAGTAAAGAGAGAGGCAGAGGAGACGGAGGAGAGAAAATTATTGCTGGACATGATCTTAGACCAATAGGGTCACATATGTGGTTTGAGGGGCTTGATGCTTTACCACTCCCTGGACACACTTTTAATCATAATGGCCAAATGGTCAAATGAAAGGTGCTGTTTTTTGCAGAACAAGATCAGACTAAGAAGGTAGATAAAAACATGCACTCTACTGTAAATTCTTAGTAGACAATGTATGAACCTGATAAAGCCTACAGTCTGAAATGTCGCTCTTGACCTTGCACTGTGTGAGAGTGAAAATGGACTAAGGTCTACTAAAGATTTGCAGTAGCTTAAGAGTGCAGGTCTTTATCTACCTTACTGACTCATTAACTTACCTTTTGCCATGTTGCGCCACTTTCAAAAACCTGATTTGGTGAAAGTGAGAATAACATTTCTTACATTACACTGCATGTTTGACACTACCTTCATTGTGGTGATGTTCCCCAGCTCAGGAGCTGAAGACAGAGCCAGAGGGTAGACCTGGACCTGAGGAGAGCTGTCCGGTCTGTGGAGACAGAGTTTCTGGATACCACTATGGACTGCTCACCTGCGAGAGCTGCAAGGTAAACTCCGTCAAGAACAGACACGCCAGTAACGGCTGACTGGGTAGAATGTGGCTCTGGCACTGATTGATTTCTGTTGGGGATGCAGATGTTCGAACACACAGCACTGGCAATTATGGTGATGCATATTTTACTGCATCAGTTGAGATTGTCTTTTGATTAGCGATGAATAAGAACAAGAAGTTCATAGTCTCTCCTTCTACCTCTCTCTCCCCCTCTCTCTTTCTCTCTCCGTGCAGGGCTTCTTTAAACGCTCAGTACAGAATAACAAACATTATACCTGTGCAGAAACACAGAGCTGCCCAATGAACCTTTCGCAGAGGAAACGTTGCCCTTACTGTCGTTTCCAGAAGTGCTTGGCAGTGGGCATGAAAAGAGAAGGTAAATCAAATCCCATACACACACACACACTTACATTCACTCAC
This sequence comes from Neoniphon sammara, assembly GCA_900302535.1. Classification (NCBI taxonomy): domain Eukaryota; kingdom Metazoa; phylum Chordata; class Actinopteri; order Holocentriformes; family Holocentridae; genus Neoniphon; species Neoniphon sammara. The sequence continues at coordinate 13,092 of OMKZ01017796.1, read as the reverse complement.
ACACACACACACACACACACACACATACACACAGAGTTATAGTATAGGACTAGAAGAGCTATATGATTTTAGTTGGATCAGGAATAGATTATATAAAGCACTCAAGATAACCTTATTTTAAATATACCAAATGATTTGAGCTAAACACAGGCCAAGTGAGGCACCACTTACAGAAAACAATTGAAATTCCTCATTTCAAGTTGAAACATTCACTTGCCCCCATGTGTTGGACAAGGTCAGTGAGTAAACCAGGCAGCAGATCTGCCTCTGGAAATATTCTCTGCTAAATTGCAACATGCCCCACGTTCTGCTGACATCCCTGTTTTTTTGCCCATATGACTTATCTGAGCAGTCATAAACGAGTGCTAGTATCAGCTGTAATGACCCGGATTAAACTTTGTATCGTGGACTTCATCTCTGAAATGCAACAGACACATCATCAGCTTTGTTCCTTTACAGCAGACAAATTATAAACTAAATATTCTCTGGCAACGACTGAAATCCTGCTGGTAAAACTGATTAATAGTGATTGATAAATAATGATGCATTTTCATGTGACGTCTGCTAACAGTCTAACTTTGGTCTATCACCAGCGGTAAGAGCAGATCGTATGAGAGGCGGCAGGAACAAGTTTGGCCCTCTCTACCGTCGGGACAGGCAGATGAAACAGCAAAAGGTTTGCCACCAGCCAACAACCACTCCCCTTAGGATAAAGATGGAAACTACACAAGCCCTCTGGCCCTCAGCTCCAAATGACCTTCACCTCATGACCAGTCACACAAATGTCGCGTTGTCCTCTGACCCTTTTCATCAAGTTTATCCCTCTGGCCAGTTGGGTGCCCCCATGCCTCTGGATTGCACTATGAACACAGACAGGGGGCTCACTCCTCCACCTCTGCCTTACGCTGGACTGTACTGCACCCTCCAAGGATACCCTCAGGAGAAAAGAGAAGTACCTTGCTGCAGCCCGGCTCCTGCAAACCACCCAATGCACTCACCACCTAACAATTTATTCACACCACTAAGCACACCAGCAAAAACCCCCTGCTCAACGCCAAGCTCAACTTGTTCCCTGACCCCAGTTTCGACCCCAATCCCGGTCCCCAACCCATTGGCTACTCCTACACCCAACTTTCTTGATCAGCTCATGGAAGGGGAGCAGGATGAGAGCCAGTTGTGTGCCAAGGTCCTGGCCAGCCTGCAGAGAGAGCAGGCCAACCGAGGGAAACATGACCGGCTCAATACCTTCAGCATCATGTGCAAAATGGCCGACCAGACTCTGTTTGGGCTTGTGGAGTGGGCCAGGAACAGTGCTCTCTTCAAGGAGCTCAAGGTAATGACGACTCGGAAGTGGCAAGTTCACCACAAGTTGTCACCACATACATGTATGAGTGTAGGAGCTCAGCAGTTATGTTAAACATGTAGCAGAAGGTAAACCTTTTCAAGGTAAATTTTTATAATCTAGAGCAGAGGTTTTCAAAGTGGGAGGTAGGCCTCCCCTGAGGAACGCCAAACAGTTTGACAGGAGGCTGAGGGACTGAGGGTGAAAAAGATGTTCATGAAAGATTTAGAATGAACTTTTTTTTTTTTAATCTGTTATCAAAAGGAGAACACACTCTTGAATAACCTAAAGATAGCTCTGGGATTTTTTTCTGCTTTCTTACTTGCCCTGAGTCAGACAAATAAATATATGCTCTTGGAGTCATGAAGTTGTGTCAAAACAGCAATATTAAGCTAGCTCAGGTCAACTGTCAAATGTCTTTAGGGTCAAATAGCGGCTACATGAGCCCATAGATGTGCAGCAGTTGAGCTAAGCCAACAGGGGGCACCTTTCCCAATGCTTTGTCTGAGGGGAGCCCCACAGTCTCAGACTTTGAAACCCTCTGCTCTAAAGTAACAGTATGTTATACAGTAAGTTGCATTAGACATAAGACTATGTCAGTTACATGAGTATAAATCTTTTCGAGGAAATGAAACCTCGACGAACACTGTTATGAATATACATGTTTATAATTTGTTGTTAATTTTTTTTTTTTGCCTTGTGGTGGTCGCTGACTGGAATTCACCCCTGCGTCAGTGGTTATAGTATGGTGGTTTAAGTATGTAGATCAATTTGTTGTTGTACTTCCTGCAGGTGGAGGACCAGATGGTGCTGCTACAGAGCTGCTGGAGTGAGCTTCTGGTCCTGGATCACCTTTGTAGACAGGTGACCTACGGCAAAGAGGGCTGCATATATCTGGTCACTGGACAGCAGGTAAGTCATAACACAAAATTGTTAGAACATACTTAAAACGTATCTATGCTATGTTGCATATATACTGTAACCGTTGAAACTAGTTCTGACCACTGCCTTTCGGTCATTCTGGTGCAGATTGAGGTGTCAACCATCCTGTCGCAGGCAGGAGTGACACTGAGCAGCCTGGTGTCAAGGACCCAGGACCTGGTCTCTAAACTGAGGGCACTCCAGCTGGACAGACATGATTTTGTCTGTCTCAAATATTTGGTCCTGTTCAACCCTGGTAAGGTTTTCCTGTAGAAAATCTGGTGGTTAGACAAAACAAACAAACAAACAAACAGTTGCAACTGTAATAGCTTTTCAATAAAGTTGTGTATTTGTTACTGTCATGTGTGCATACAGCTTGTGATAATGAATGTGTTTGCATATTCTCTCCACTCTAGATGTGAAGTCGGTGCAGAGCCGCAGGCAGGTGGAGCAGATCCAGGAGAGGGTGAACAGAGCCCTGATGGAGCATACCCAGCGGACTCATCCAGGACACTCAGACAAGTTCGGCCAGCTGCTGCTCCGGCTGCCTGAGGTGCGCAGCATCAGCCTGCAGGTGGAGGATTATCTGTATCAGCGCCACCTTCTGGGAGACTTGCCCTGCAACTCCCTGCTCACCGAGATGCTGCACACCAAGCACAGCTGAGAGGAAGCTGCCACGCCACCAGTCCTCAGGGAGAGACACGAGTGGCACTTGGTTGCTGCTGTGAATTTTTTGAACCTCCTTCTCTGCCTTTCTGATATGACTCCTCTTCACTTTTGATGGACACCCTGACTTGGAGCAATCCTATCCACTCTAGCAGTCCTTACCTGTCTCATTCAAAGAAATGAGAGAAAAAAATCAGATCCTGGATCAACATGAAAGGGGCACCTTTTTCTTAATCTGTACCATGTTTCACCCAAGTGCCCATTACTAGCAGTATTAACAAACCCATACAACCCACAAAAGGTTTTAATATCAGTATTCTGTTGGATAGATTTGAGATCCAAACACTGCCATAATTACTATCCATTATACTTAAAATGTCAAGCAGAAAGTCCCCAACAAAATGTATCTTTGAAATAAAGACATTTGGTATTTAAAACGTGCCAAGCATGTTTGTACTTGAAGCTCTTAATTGCATCGACGCTGAGAATATTGTATCATTGTAGCATATAAATTTTGTTGGTTCCTATGATACAGGTTAGCCTATAGATCCTGTGGCTAGTGGTGCAACCTGATAATATCAGCTGTACACAAATGTAACACTTAAATGACATGAGATAAAAAAAAAAAAAGAAAGAAGAAGTAAAAATGGTGGTCAGAGATGATGGAGAAGATGGTCATGGAAAAAAAATATATAGATGACTATGATTTAAAAAGGATTTTTATTTATCTGGTCCAGTTGCCAGGGACAGATTGGTAGTCAAACAGTGTATGAAACAAACATAATTAATGTGCTGGCACAGATGTCATAACAGAGCCGAAAGAAAAGGACAAAATATGACATGAATGAAATGAGTGAGTGAATCACCACCTTAACCAAAAAGGACATAAATAATAGAATCTGCAACTAAACATCAAATGCACCATCTAATCCATACCAAATAAATACACCTCTGGGTGACATAGGAATTTCTAGGGGAGAATTGCACAGAATCAAGATATAGTGTTTAACTACACACATACTACTCTTTACAAACACATATATACAAACATCCGCTAATTCCATATTCTCTCATCCATGCACACTTTAAATCAACCATCTTACCTCGTTTTTTTTTTTTTCTTCTAAATTTTGCTCTAAACAATTTTTTTTTCACATCTGTATTGGAATCTCTTTCAACACAATACATTTTTGGAGGCAGTCTGTGATGTGAAACAAGACAGGACACATAGAAGCTGCACCTTGTCAGCTGCTGTAGTGCTAAAGAAGGCAAGGGGAGAGAAGAAGGCCAAGTTTCCACAGATATTGTGGTTATTTTGGCCTGATTACCAGTAAATGCAAGGTCAAGGGCTTTTTTCTAATAGAATGGAAACACTGGTTTTAAAAATAAAAAAAGGTTTGGCCTTTTACATTTCCCCAGTCATAAATCAAGTCTCAAGGGACTGTGCGGAGTCGATGAGGGCTCTTAGAGTCCTGAATAATCCTTCATTAAGAAACCTATTGTTTATGTGCCTGAACACACAAACTGTGCATCATATAAAAGCACACAGCTTCCTCATGAACTGCAGGATTTATTAATCCCTAGACTGAAGGTTTCAGCAAGTTTCAGCTGTTTGACAATTTCTACTCATTTTCATTCACTCGTTCTCCTCTCAAACATACACACATCTCACTAAATGCTTAAGCAGCAGGCTAGCTTATTCATAGCTTACAAAGGTCAACTTACTTTATACAAATCATTGTCAAAAATCAAAGAAATCAGCAATAAACTGCATTCAATATATATTAAATCAGCACTGATTATCATTTTCACACAGAGCTGCATCCAGGTAATGATAAACACAATAACGCCCTCCTTCATGTTCCAGTATTGTTTCTCAAGATTAGCTCAGATAACATTTCCATTCATCACATGTTGAAAATGAAAAATAAAGCAAGAGGAAAAGTCAGATGATTTTCATTCTTCTTTCAGCTCTCAAAGGCTGTAGCGATTTGTCCAGCAAACACATGTCAAAGTTAGTATAAAAAAAACATCCAGATGTCTACAGCTGAAGGAGAGTTGGAGCTGAGTGGAGTGCACTCTAACTATCGGGGCACAGGCAGTTTCTAGGTGTGTAGGTCCACTGACAGACAACCACAGCAGCCACCAGCACCAGTGCAGCCCCCAGTGGAACCACCCACTATGGTATTTTCTGGTCCTGACTAACCAATGAAAACACCCCTGAATGGAACGAGTGGTTAGTGTGTGCCCTACATTCATAATAGAGCAGTGTTACCTGCTATTCAATTTCAGCTGAAATCTCCTATCTGAGCTGAGAGCTGAGCCACTAGTCTCAGTAGACAGGAGAGAGAGAAAGAGAGAGATAGAGAGAGAGAGCCCTGGAAGAAGAATAAAAGGCAGCAAAAGGAAAAGCAAGTAGAATAGAGAGGGGGCGGGACTACACAGGCCCAAAATATTGTTCTGTGGGCAATGGCAGTGCGGTCGTCCCCTCTTACTCTCACCATAAGAGTCACACAAATGACTCTAGGGGCAGGGTAAGGCAAGACAGGAGGAGGCAGGGCGTAAGGGAACAGAGAATTCTTCATCCAGACAATATCAGTCCTATTAAATTATTTTACAATCTTGGTAGACCAGGCAGACCCATTCATAAGCTCCTGAGAGACCAAACTAGTGGAAGGGCTGAATGAGTGACCGTGCGAATTGAATAACGTGTCCTCTTTTATCTCTTGGCTTGAAGAGTTGATTGAGTCATTCTCAGGATCCAGGTAGATAAGTGGCAACAGGCCTGTCCGCTCTTATCCGCTACTAGTCTATCTGGGTAATGAAAGAGTTTAAAAAAACTGAAGTGCCACACTGGCCAGACATAGATGTGGGTAGGGGTCCAGTTGGGAGTTGGTTCCCTGACTCTATTTGGGGGTTCCAAGCTTCTTCGGGGTTCCTGGGCGCTTCTGCCAAAAGTGACCGGGGATGGTGAAGGCGTCGACGCTCATGGACATGGTTTTGGACGGGATGGCAGTGAATTGCTTGCGGTCAGAGCTGTACTTGTAGATGGACTCGACCATCTCAGGAGTGATGATGCGGGGGCCGATGCCAGTGAGCCGTACCATCTCCTCGGTTTCGGGGTTCATGGTGTATACCGCACGGAACTGGCAACTGGAATCTCTGAACAGGATGAGGAAGTGGTTGGCCGTGCTCTTCTCCATTTCCTGAAGAGCAAAGTACCAAGAGAGGTAAAAATAAAAATAGAGGTGAGGGGGATTGTAAACAAGCAGCGAGCACATTGACTTATAGCCTAATTATTAGAGTCCACAACGGGAGCCCACTCCCGTTGTGGACTCTGTAACAGCAGAGTGGCTCACCTCTACAATCTTGTTTTTCTGTGGTTCATTGACCTTGCCAGCCAGGCAGCAGCGAGAGATAGCATTGTGGATGATGAACTTGTTGGACTTAAAGCTGGGTTCCTTGTACAGCTTTGGTCCTGAAACACAGTATTTACCCAATGTCAAATAACCCACAAAACAATACTTGGTACTAGAGTTGGGAAATATATCAATATTATATTTATATTGTTATATGAGAACAGATATCTTCTGATATTTTGGATATTTTAAGATTGTGGGTTTAAAGGCTTCATTACACCTGCTTGGTCATCATATACACATTGCTAATGAGTGTTAAGCAAATATCTCATGCATAAATGTCTTATGAAAGCAACATTCATCGCTACAATATCGTCATGATATCTTTTGATTAAGATTAAGATTTGATTAAGCCCTACTTGGCGTATTTAATTGAATAGCCCCATAGTATGAAACAAATAACTTACCAGTGTATTCTGGGATTGAGGCAGGTGATGAGATAGTGGAGCCATTCTCCCAGTCCTTCTCTCCGTTCTGGGCACTCATTCGCCCTGGCGACATCAGTCTGGAGGGAGAGTGTGAGCGACTGAGGAACCAAAAGAGTTTAGTTAAGTTAAGAGGCTGAATACCTTGCATAAAATACAAAGTAGATCATTTCATCATCTCTTAACTAATGAGGGAAAAATATCTGACTTGGTCATGAGCACTACCAACATGGGTGATGCAGGCAAATTTGGTTCGGCAAATTTCACCCAGAAATGTGTGTCTTATTTAGTTTTAAGAAACAGGTGCTGCCATGTCACGTCACAAGGAAACAAGCTTTTGACAACGTCTTGCATCTGTAATTCAATGTATTTCTATTTGAGGCAGTATATTGGTGCAGGACATCACACTGGGAGGGCATGCTAAGAATTAAGAAGGTTTGACCCATAACAAATATGGAAAGTTACCCAGTAAGTTCAAGATAGTGATTAACTCTCCATGTACAAGGCTTGTTCACAATCTTGAGCTTCTCAACTTCTAGATTCTTCAAAATGAGTAAATTCCAAAAACCAGAACACAACGATGGTGTCTTAGAAAAAAGGCTTTTGGGGAGGCACACACAAAAAATACACCTCCATACCATGCTGCCACATATGTTGCTTTGAAGACTGAAGTTACAGGCTTTAAATGATGGGTGGATGAGGAGATTGTTAATATATCTGTGTGCATCTTCTATGATTGGTTGGAGTTTTTTTGGTACACTATGAAGTACCATTCAAATACACTGTTTACCAAGAAATGTAATGTACTTTTGGTCTTAAAACATCAGAAAAAAATTGTACATTGTTTAGCATTTATTGTTTAACAGATGCACATTATGAAATAGGCAATTAGTAAACAAGGTGTGAAAGTCATTTTTCATTTTACTGTGATCTTAGATAAGTGCAATCCTATTTCAGACTGAAGAATGATGCTCTGCCTCCTATGCATCCTGGCATTTGTAATGAAAATGAAATCTACAGCCAATGGGCAGGTTACCTGGGAGATTTCCTGACTGCTAAGCCTCCAGAGTCATTAGCCATGGAAGAAAGATTCATGGTGGAGTGGGAATACACCTTGTTCAGCTTGGTGCCTAGAGGGAGGAAAAGAGGGATGGAGAAAGGTTAGAAGGAGAAAATAAATGAGCAGGTAGATGTGTCAAGGGAGGGCAAGTAAAATAATTCAGGAAAAGCCAAAGAGCAAAGTGTGAGAGCAGTGGAACTATTTACCCATGAAGCCCTTGGCAGGGCTGCGGGAGAGGACTGAGTCATCTCGGAACACAGTTTTGGGTCTCTGCTTCTTGACCCCACGAACTGTGGTGGGTTTCTGCCTCAGGACCTTGTCCAGATCTTCCATGATCTTGAGCTGCTGTCTCCTTTCATACTCCTGCCTGGTGAAGTCTCCTCTGCGTTGGGGGGTCCCTTCCGCTGGTGGGGTCCACGACATTGGGGGGGTCCCTGGGGTCTGAGGTCTGTCCTCGTTTTTGTCCCCCCAGCCTTCAATGATCATCCACTGGGGCTTGCTAAAGTTACAGGGAGGTGATGTTGTGTAAAGATTTCAGTCTGTGAAACTGAAATTGTGAAACAACTGAGGAAAACATTATGAGATTTATAGAGTCTAATAGCAAACAATGGTGGGATGTGTTGGATTAATTCATTTACAATAAGCCAATTCACACATTTAAACTAACTTACTAACTCATGTATTGATAATCTATTTTTGTAAACTGTTTTAATTACAGGCCATAAAAAAGTTTCATCGCAACTATCTTCAAAATCTGACTTTTATGAGAACATATCTTTGCTCAACTGAAAAGTGAGAACTCCAAACCTACTAACATTATGCTATTAAAGCAAACACTTCTATTCGATTATGACTGATGTTAATAAAATCAAAAAATGTCTCACTTGGATTCTTTTTCTTTTTCCTGCTCCTGTTTGCGTCTCTTCATCTCTTCTGCTCTCTTCTGCTGTTTCTCCAGTAATGCTGCCCTCCGTTGGGCCATCTCATCCTCTGGCCTTACTTTGTCATCCTGTTACCAACAGACACAGTGGACACACAAACAAAAAAAAAGCATAGTTACATTGAGATTGGAATGAAAGGAGTATTCAGAATGGCAGACAAAATAGCATTAAATCACCCACCTTGAAAAAGAAACCAACCCCTCCTTTCATCTCCGGTTCTGTCACGTCACTCATGGAGTCAGAGAAGATGTCATGCCCTTGGTCTTCCTCCTCCCCGTCTCCTCTCAGAGCCGACAGGGAGATCTCAATCAAGCTGCTGCGTTTGCCATTAAATGCCGCTGCAGGAACATCACTCTCGAAGGAACACTCTGACGGGGCTCCAGAGCTGCTGCCCCCACCAACGGGCCGCTCCTTCCTGGCCAGAGCCCCTTGTGAGGACCCGGCCTCCAGATCCATGCTAAATATGCTCTGATCGTCATGGGAGCCTACATCTGACAGGGCGTCCTCTGCTGGGGGATGGGGAGTTGAGGTGGGGATTGGTGTGGGGATTGGTGTGGGAGAAGGGACAGGTGTAGGCCCAGATGAGCGCAGCTCATCCAGGCTGTCAGAGGAGCCAATGGAGAAGGACGAGGAAGTCTGGACCTGGCACTGCCAGGGATTTACACGGCGCAGGTGGGGGATGCGGTCCACATTTTGAGGTGGGGTGAGGACCCGCGACAGGGCTGGGACTTTGATGTCCAGGGGACGAGTGTGGTGGTGCTTGGGGCTTTTAGGGGGCACAGACTGGGCTCTGCGATGGACCACTTGGGGGGATTTCGGGGGTGTAGTGTGGTTTATGATTTTGCGGGATGGCGACGGAGAGGAGGAGGCAGAATTGAGGTCTCGGGTGGATTCTCGGGAAAGGCGTGCAGGTGGAGGAGCTGGGGTGGAGGTTTTTGGGCTTGGTGGGATGACCCAGGACTTGCTGCTAGGAGGTGGAGCTTTCTTCCTGATTAGCTGGCTCTGCTGCTCAGACAGCCGCTGCATGTCACTTTGTAAAGAGCTCAGGGCTGCAGTCAGCTTGGATACAGCATTGTTATAGTCCCCTAGGGGAGCTACCATCTTCTCACCAGGTGTCCCAGCCCCCTTCTCACCTTGTGTTCCTGCTTTGTCGTTGGAAAAAGTGACCTGTTTGTCAGACTGAACCCCTGCTTTAACATTACCCTCATCCTCCACTGTGGGGCGCTGTTTGTCTTTTTCCTGCTGCTCCTCCCCTTCCATTCGAGCCAGCCTCTCCTCCAGTGTCAAACGACAGAGGTCTTCTTCTGTGGACGAGGTGCTGACCTGGCCATCTATTTCTTCCCCTTCTCCCTCCTCCTCCCGTTGCTCCTTCTTCAGCTGAAGAAAGGCACTCTTGCCCAGTCTTTGCCGGTGCTTTGCAAAAATGGCCTCAATGCGTTTCTTCTGGGCTTCAATTGCCCTGCGCTTCTCTTCAAGCCGAGCCCCCAGTTCAGACATCTCATTGGTGAGTTGTGGGCTCTTGCTGGTGCTTTCTTCAGACTTCTGTGCCCAGGTGGTCATCTGTGGAGCAGGGGGCTCACTGGCCTTGGGGGAATCGATAATCTGCTTCTTCTTGCGTTCTGCAAAGCTGGTCATCTTCACACCGCTATCAGATACCTCACTAACAGAGTGTGCGCCAGCAGCAGGTGTAGCTGGAGTGGACTGAACCTTAGGGAGGTCTTCTGAGGCATCCGAGTCTACACTGCCATCTCTCAAAACGGAGTCATCATCTCTTGAACATTCAGAGGTGTTTCTGGTGCGACTGGGCTCTCTGGACTCTCCTGTGGGTCGGTACATCATTCCTGAGCGAGACGGGGCGGAGCAGCTGATGGGGGCAGGGCTGCTGTTATGTCTGGAACTAGCAGGGTCATCAGGAGAGTGGAGGTAGAAGCCATCAGGAGCGCCGTCAGGGTGTAAGCGAGGCTCCATCTTGCTCTCATTGTGGATAATCTGAAGGGCCTCTTCGATGGTAGGCAGTTCTCCTGTCTCACTCTCCCCCAGGCCATTCTCCTCTGCCAGCCGGGGAATGCTGGGAGTCTGAGTGGCCCAAGAAGCTCTCTGGGGACCATTGGGACCAGGGGGTTTGCTAAGCAAATGGCTGAGGTCTTCAGGAGGGGTGTAGGGCACCCGCGTCATGGTTTGGCTTGCTGGATTGAGCTGGTCTGAGCTGACAGAGCGGGTTATGACAGGGTTGCCCATCACAATGTCCACATCACTGTCCAGGCCAAAGGGAATGCTGAAGGACACTGCCGACAAGGGGCGGCTAAGCAGAAAGACACAGCTGAGTATAAAACAATGAAAATATACCGATATACATAATATGTAAATGATTATATGGGGACATACCTGAGAGGTTTCTTGCTCCATGTCTTTCCAACTCCTTCTATATGAGACATTGAGGTAGACTGAGTCAAAGATCCTGAGTATATTGGGACACACACACAGACACAAGTAAAGGCATGCACACCACGCAGGGATGCACAAATCAACCAAAACAATACACCAATAAAGAAAAAAAAAAACCATTGTCATTTCAAACATTCATGAAGGTAAGAATAGGACCAAAACACAGCAAAGTACAACACAAAACAATACACAATGAACAGGCAAACAAGCACTGACCAACATGTGTGAAACAGATGGTAAAGGAGACTGACAAAAAAAAATGATATAACAATTTCAGAGCTTGATGTTGCTCTTACCTGACACACCTGCTGGTGACACAGGAGAGGAGATAGGGAGGAAGGGCTTCTTGAAGATAGAAGGAGAGCCACTGTGAAACAAGACACGGGAAACAAAGAAATACTCTAAGTTCATACAAGTGCAATATCACAAGAATGCACCAAACTGCAAAAGCAAAAAGAGTCAGAAAGCTTCTGTACCTGTTACCACTCAAACTAGTTGGTGTTACTGGTGTGGAGTCATCTGGAGGAAAAGAAAAACCCTCATAAGACTTTGTAGCAGTTACTCCTGGGTATACTGTGGTTTTAAAAGTGGTACTACAGCTACACAGCACACAAAAACGGTCACACTTACCTGCTGTGTCTATTGGCTGAACAAACTCTGGCCTTCGCACTTCAAACCAGTTAAGCAGTTCTGATAGGAAGCTCAACAAGTTGAACTGAAAGCAGGACACAGAACGTATGAGGCAGGCATGGAAAGGACATTGCAAAACTCACTATTTCAATTAATATGTGGGTCAGTGGTGAGTGTTTGGGAGGTGTCTGTGTGTGTACCTTAAGCTCCTGTGGTGTGTATAGCATGTCCTCCAGCGCCAAGGGACAGCAGCTCTTCAGACAGCTGTCGCAGAATTCACGGATAAACTGCAGGTTGTATAAGCTGTCCGCTGCAGTCATGGACTCCTTCATGCAAACATCTTGCACAGGGGGAAGATGACAAACAAAACTGATATAAACTCACTGGACCATAAGAAAAAAGACAGCACTGTTCACCCTATTAGAGCTCGCGGTTACAAAGTTTGCAAATACCTTCAAGTCTTAGCAGGCCTGGGCAGTAATAGTGTATGACAGCAGCAACAGCACAACCATTAGACAGGTCTTTGACTTCATCCACCACTGGGAAGATGGGCTTCTGTATGGACTGCATCTTATCCTTCCTGTAGCGGATCTAAGAAGGCAAGAGAAGGAGAGTTACTAAATGGAAGAAAGGAAAACCCTGCAATGTGAGTTCAGTGTTATACTGTTAATGTTTGAGGTATCTGTCATATTAGTTAATATTAAAACAAACAAAGCCAGGATTCTACAAACATGGGTGGATGCTCATAAAGCCCATATACACTTATGCAAACTGTCCCATGATACAAAAGGGACCATGGCATTAAAGAAAATAGAAAATCAATAAATATCATGCTAATGTGTGAGGACGGGAAGGTATGCAGGCAAATGACAGAAACCAAGGGAGAGGGAGATTTAATCAGAGCAGAAACAGTGAGGAATTTGTCAGTAGAAAGTGGGACAAGTGAGTGTCTCGGGAGGCAGAGCGAAAGAAAGAGATGCAGAGACAGAGAGAGAACACAATACTTTTACAACAGGTGGAAGTACTGAATACATACAAACAGCTCACTGTCAGCACTGACCAGCTGACTAGAAGCCTGACTCTTATCATCCCCCACAGCCATTCTAAAACACACACACACACACACACACACACACACACACACACACACAGAGGCATACTTACTGGCACCCTCAGTACTCATTATCTACCACGTAACACTACTTAACTTATGCACTTCCCTTTGCCCTCAGAGCCCATATAG
>OMKZ01017791.1:0-11008 GCA_900302535.1 Neoniphon sammara | reverse complement strand
CAAAGTGTAGCTAGCACAGCGAATGTTCTTATGTTGGAACGTTGCAGCAACGTTGCTGCCTCCTCACACTATGTCCTCATTAATCCAGTTCCCACTTGGTCGGGTCACTGGTGCTCTACGCTCTGTGTGTCTGTCTTCAGGGAGGTAACACTGCAGTCTCAGAAGGGAAAAGAGCATGGACCTACGATTACAAGAGAGGAGGAGGATATGAGGCCTGGCAGCACTGAAGAATGCCCCTGGAGGCCTTGTGAATCGTATGGATTAAATAAAAAAAATAAATAAATAAGAACAGCAGTTATAGCTGCTTCAACTGGTCTACAGCTTGCTGGCTGCAGGGAGCCGAGTAGAAGCTGCTTTTTAATGGTGTGTAGTCAGTATGAGCCAGGAGGAGAGGCTGGACCAACATGTGGGAAAGGAAGAGATCTCTTAGGAGTATGAATAAATGCATTTGAATTTCAGGGTGTGGGATTAGACATGCATTGAAATTAGCTAGACGTTTGTGTGTTTATTTGTCTGCATGCTTTGCTACCTGGTGCACCAGCAGCTCGGCCACCTCCACATGGTTGTTGAGGGCGGCCAGGTGCAGCGCGGTGTAGCCGTCGTCCTTCTTCTCGTCCACGATCCAGGGCCTCGGCAGCTTGGACAGCAGCACGCGCATGGCACTGCACCGAGAACAGGGAGAGAGAGGGAGAGAGAGAGAGAGAGAGAGAAAGCGAGGTTGAGCATTTTGAGTGGAGGCTGAGCTGGGGGCACATGTCAAAAACACCCTGAGAAGGTCAAGGGAATACAATCAATTGGATCAATGATGTGAAGATGGGCTGTAACATGCTCCAATTCATCTATCTGTGGTTAAACGTCCCATGCAGTGTATAATAGCTCGGGGCCAGACACATGCTGCTGTGTGCAAACACATCACAGGTTCTGCGCGGCTGATAGACAGCACACTCCAATACACCTCTTTTTTTTTCTTTTTCCAGCAGAGCATATCTTATTTTCACACATGGGGACAAGAATACTAAATCAAGTCAGGGAGGAGTTGCTTCCCCTTGCAGAGCGTTATTTACATCAGTCTTTGAGCAGCACAACTGCCATGTGTTATTTTAGAGTACCCGTCCCCCTATCATCTCTCCCAGTTAAAAGGGAAGCCACTTTTCCCTTGGTGATGCGCAAAAGCGCCTATCATTGGGAGGCAAAATGGTAATTACACAAGATTTAGCTGCATTCACTCAGGTCTCCTCTTGGGGAAGAAACAGACAGGGAGGGAAGGGAAAAAAATCTATTGTTTAAACAGTGCTGTTTAAGAGAGGAGGCCTGGTGGTGAAGAGAGCCAGTCAGTTCTGTTCCACTTGAAGGTCATTTGGAGGCTGTATGCCACAGAGAGACGTGGCTGCAAAGGCAACCGCACAAGAGGACGGCTGCGAGGGAGTGACTGGAGCTGGCGTTGGGGATCAGGAGTGAAGCTGACTGACAGTCCCCTCAGTACCAGTGAAGGGGAAAAAGAAGACTTCAAATAGACAAGGGAAAACAAACCCTACACATATCCCTTTCTTAATTATACGCAGAGATGACATAAAAGTAGCAAGGGAGGAAAACACAAGGAAAAAGCTACATCCACATGAGAGGTAGGTTCAATTAAAGTAGAAGCTAGAAATGCAGTAGATGTTGTGTGCCAACACCCTCCCACCCGCTGAGTCGACTATGTTTCATAGCATGGCAGCTTTAGCTGAGCACCTCTTTAGAGTCATCCATTATCTCTTCACACCCCCCACCCTGCCCCGCCTCCTCCTCCTCTTGCCCTAGCCCCTGGGCACACATCCGGGCATATGGTGCATGTGCACGCCGAGGTGGGACTCATCCCTATGTTGCTGTATGAACAGCGCCTCTGTCAAGGATATGGGATCAAGAACACAAAAGAAGGCAAACACAAGTCTCCCATGTGTCCAAAAACCAGGAAGCATGAGGCAAGAACCTTAAAAATCACATCCCCAGAATGTGTTTAGCGTCAGGTGTCTAGTGTGTAGCTGGGTACACAATGTACCAGCAATATGTGTTAAAGCAGAGACACTGAGTGGAACCCTTCTAACCTTGATTAACCCTGAATAATCATGCAGGGCATATTTTTGAACTGCGACAAAAGGAGGCAGTCGCGTTCGCCCTGACTTTGACATGACTGAACAGCCCATGCATGCGCTAGAATGTTTATGTAGCCAACGATGAGGTAAATAGGGCCTGGCACGGAGCAGGGAGTGTACGGGGTCTAGTGCGGTGCAGGGAGGTCACAGCCAGCACAATCAATAAAAAGAGTCAACTATTTTAGCAGAAAAAAGGAAAGAGACGCAAATGCACATGCTGGCAGACTTTGGGGCTGAGGGATTGCTGGTTCCCTGCGTGTTTCTGCTAAACCTACAGCCTGCCTCCCTCCAGAGTAATAAAAGAGAGCATCATCAGCATACCCTCTTGAGGGAGGCAGAGAGAGAGAGAGAGAGAGAGAGAGAGAGAGAGGCAGACAGGCAGGGGGGCAGGCAGTCAGCACCTCTGCACGGACAGAGAGCCAGGGCTGCTGTACTACTGCAGTGATGAACAGCGCAGCACACTGATCCCAGGCTCCCTCGCTCGCTCGCTCTCTCTCTCTCTCTGCCTCTCATTGCACCGAGGCTTACGCACACACCTGCATTGCTTGCAGCTATCTCCAACCACTTAATGCAGAGCAGCGCTGCTTAAATGTGATAGCAACCGCACCCATTCTGCCTAATCTTACATTCATAATGTGTCGTCTTCTGTATAAAGAACTATTTGCTTGCGTACTGTAGATTTAACATCTCATGGGGGACTTTCAAGTAATTTCATCTGTGGTGCTCCCCACCATGTAGGAGTTGAGACTTAAACAAGCAAATTATTGTTCAGAGGAGACCTTGCCACATCAGATTCTTGCCTGAAACTATATCATAAAACATATTCCCAATGGCTAAATACAACACACTTTCAATTTACTTTCAAGTTTTCTGCGACACTGACACACAGACAACACTGGAGTGCACTTTCTTTCCTTAACGGTTTTCACCAGAACCAAGGGCAGCTGTCCCACGTAAAGCCTTTGTTCTTTTCTTCCTCATTGTTACTCCTATTGGTGCATTACTCAAAATTTGGATGATCTGGATTGGCTGGAAATACCTCCTATATGTAGTACAACTGGCCAATGAGTACACACCTGCTACATAGCTACCATTGCACTAATCTATGTGGGCAGACTGGCGCCTTCCAGTGTCTGAGCTGGGCACTGCAGCAGCGGGCAGGTGCTTGCTGGGGCGGAGAGCCCCTCCAGTTGAAGTCTGGATTGACAGGCTCCCTGCCACGCTGGGCGAAATGGGCGGACATTAATATTAATGCCCCATGCTGGCACTGCTGCATTGCAGTTAAGCTATTTGCTGTAAAGGCAGAAAAAAAAGAGAATGAATGAGGAAGCCGAGAAATAAATCCTTGTTATCTTTTTTTTTTTTTTTTTACCTCTTGCATAAGTGGTGTTAGCAGTGACTGAGAGGGTATGAGAGAAAGCGTGCGGCGGCCCTTGAGGTAGGGTGTTGGGTGGGAGAGAGAGAGAGAGAAAGAGAGAGAGAGACCAGTCAGTTCAGACTGAAGACATTTTACTGGACAGAAGACACTGACTTGACCTGGGCGTCAAGTCAGGGAGGGAGAGAGAGACATTTCAAGTGAAGCGAGGCGCATTTTATTACACCTGCACCTTAAAACCAAAGCATTGGTCTCTGTGAATGCAGAAGGGCATGCAGCTGAGGAACGAGAACAGTAGAGGAGAGAGGGAGAAAGAGAAAAGAGGAGAAGGGGAGACATGATGGAACTGGGTCACCCTGTGAGAGATCTCAGGAGTCCCTCAGGAGAGCTACACCGGGGTCTGTTGTCTTGGGCTGCAATTTGTCATTGACCAGGACGCTCACTGACGTCCTCAGCTCTGTGTGCGTGTAGCTGGGATTCGTGTGTGTTGGCGTTTGTCAGTGTGTGTAAGCTGTTGAACTGCATCTGTGTGTGTGCGCGCGTGCGTGTGTGTGCGTGTGCATGTAGGGGTCGACAGGGCCCTTCTGCTGCCCTCGCCTGGCTGACAGCCATCTGTGTGGTGGTCAGTAGCCGTTACCGTAACAGGAAGTGAGAGTCGGGGGACAATAACTTGGGTAGGACAGGGCAAAACGGAACAGTCAACATCCAGCCTGAGATTAATGGCTGTGCACAAACATATGGTTACTCTGATGTAGCAGACGTGTTTGGCATATTTTCACCCATTAACGAAGCGAAGCCAAGGCTTCGAGCTGAAGCAAGGAGATCCAAATTATGCATCTGAAATTAGTCGCCCAAAAGGCACCACCTGCCTTGGGAAAATAAAAATGCCTAATAAAACTGATAATGGTAATTATCAGACTTGCAGTGTTGAAAGACAGGGGTGTAGCAGCACGTGTATTCGGGAGAGAACTTATGGTTCTGTATGTCCTGTGAGCTGAACAACTGCAGCCTGCGTCCTGCACAGCGCATATGCATAACTTACATTCAAAATTTCGAGTTCCAGCCGAGGCTGCTTTGGCACAGTGCCGCATGTTGTCGTGTGTTATGTCAGCAGGTACGCTCGAGCCTCAGTCAGCCTGTGCTCATGGGGAGCACAAATGAAAAGCTAGAGATTGAGAACCCTCCTGCATCTTGTAGGGCCGTGTTTAGGAGCATAATGCTTTCCGAGGAAATAACAGCAACACGGTGCTACTGTTAATACAAACTGAGTGTGTTTCTGGCATTCGCTTTATTTTAACAGTAAACCAAGGCTTCACTGCACTATTGTCTGTAATGATCATTTACTGTTAACTTTTAATATGTTGCACTTGTCCTAATGCACATTAATGTATTATTTAAGAACCAGTATATTCACTTTTTAGTTTTGAAAGTTAACTACATTGGCAGCAAAACAGACATCTTTCTTTAATAATTCCTTTATGTTCATATTTATTAAAGTGTTATCACATGCAAATATTTATGTGACTTATTCTGAGTTATAGCAGAAGCCACTTTTTTTCCCCCAAAGTAAGTCAGAAGCAATGCATTTCTTTTTTCTGTCCTGCTGTATGGAAAACACACCGATCTATAACCTCAAAACTAAGGTACATACATACCAAACTGTTCTGCGTACAATTACACCACTAGTGAAAGAAGCTATATGCTGAAACATACAGATCAGACTGATAAACTGGTAGTGGGATTTTTTTTTTTTAATGCAGAGCCCATATTGGAGCAGCCCTTCCAGATGAGGCAACCTCAGACGATACATGGGGTGTCAGCTCATCGGAGACAGGATCAATACCTTCAGGCCCGTTGAAATAGTGAATCCTGTTCCCAACAAATCATTCACAAATGCAACACACGGACTCCAAATGAAATCTCCTCTCCACTATGGTCAGGCCGGCCTTCTTCATCATGCGTGAGCAGTTGGGAAGACACAGAACAGGCCTCTAACCCCGTGGCTGAGAGGACGGTCAAAGTCGTATAAATGTGCAGGATTTGAATGGGCTTAACCAAACATGTCGCTTCGAATGAAAATGCCGGCATACACAATCCTTATTTTCTAATTGTGTGTGAAAATGAAATTGGCACAACCCCAACACAGAGGAAGGGGACGAATTTGCTGTCGACTCCACTGCTATCACTAAATAAGGCAACACAGAGAAGATGTGACAAACAGTCAACGTGTTCAATAAACCCAATGCAAATAAAGTAGGTTGAAATTCAGGTCTCTCAAAGTTCATCCTGGCCCATCGCAGCATGCCTAGCTGCACTAGGTTACTACTTCAGTGTGTCAGGGCCGTCCCACAGCTATTGGCAGTCCTGCTGCGGGCAGGGTAAATAAACACCAGTCGCGTCCACACCAGCAGTGCAGCAGAGAGCTGTGGACAAGAACCTAACTGGCCCCGCTCGATAAAAAAGGCTTTCATTACCATGCCGTGAAGAGAATAATTTCCCCTACAATGTGACCTTCCCCTGCCTTTGTCTACCTGAGGCCCCTGAGTGAGCATGCTTTTATTAAGGACTATTTGCATAAACTGGGAAGGGGAGAGACGGAGTGACTTGTGCATTTCTAGGATGTTTTGGTTATCGCTATTGCAATGCTACAGTAGCTACTGCTGGTGCGCTGAAGGTTGTTCGGGAGAATGCAGGTGCATTTTCGAACATCTCAGGTACATCTCTCTGTCCATTTGGGAAGTAGGTGTGGGCCTATAACGCCTTAGCTTTAATTAGCCTTAAATCACCTGGCATTATGGGCTGTCCTGATTCATAGCGATTTATGAAGGAGGAGGCAGGCAGACAGTGAGAGAAGCCCAATGGCACGTTAATGTCCCATTGGTTCTAGATGACCCAATTATTTTCCCACATGCTCCTCTTCCTTTGCACTTTATTCCCCTCAGCACCTTGAAAAAGCCTCATTCTCATTTCTGCACCAGCCATAATAGTCATAATACACATCCTTTTACCAAGAAAGTAAAGACTGAGAGGGAAAAAGCAAGGACATGCAGCCTGTATTAGAATATAGAGACAACTAAATCATGCATGCTATATATAAAATTTAGTCAATAGCATCATTACACCCATTCTGTGTAACAACCATGTAATTACTCAACATAATTTTTCATGCAGGCCTGGATAGTTAGAACATCATAATGTAATAGGTTCTAAATTAGTCTCGACTCACTAATAGAAATCTGGGCCAGTTGCTTAAAGATGAGAAAATTATTAATCGAAATTCACCTTATAAAAATGACTTACTAGGAGACTTACATAGTCAACGGATAAATTACACATTTGAAAAAATGACAGCACCGCAGAATTTGGTCACTGTATTTTGAATAGCTAACACATCATAAATAACAAAATAAAGCAAGGAAACTGCCCATATACTAAATAAGGAATATAGTTTCAGATAACTTTTAATTTTTTCACAGGCATAAGCAAAACTATTGCTATGAGTGAGAGGTAAATTTTACATAGTTAACTAGTTAGTACTACGGGTTGAGAGGTAGACAGAGTGCTTTATATATAAATGGCACTGGTTATCACCACAGCACCCACAATCACAGCAAGAATGCCCTGTAAAAAACATCCAACTTAACCTGCATACCACTGTTACAGTTGGGCTCATTTTTAATGTGATTTTGATCTATCTCAACCACAGTCATAGGCAAAGCCCTCCCCGGGTGTATCACCACCTGAGTGACCCCTCATCCATGCAGTTGCAGCAGCCAGTGTTTGATTACTGATTGATACCGACCTTGTCAGCATGACTGTTACTGACCGCTTGGTCATCACAAAGCTCCTTTGTGTTTCATGTTGAACATATGAAAATCAGACTTAGCCCTGCCTGCTGAACTTAATTGGCAGTGTTTCCACATGGAGGCAAACAGTGGTAAACAGAAGGGAGGAAGAGAGCAGGGAGCTTTGAAAAGTGTTGGAGAATTCAGCTGTTCCAAAGGCCCTTCAATCGACGGCCGCTCACAGCCTGCCACACTGTCAACATATGGGCAGATGGCCTGAGAGGCTCCCATGATCTACAGTTTCACTGTAAATCTACAACTCTAAATTACCACTCACTCCCTGGCCCACCTCCCAATTCGTGTCCCCACAAGTACACTAGCATTCTGGCTGGCTTGTGTCTGTGCAGCCCGACACACCAAGCCGATGGTCGGCCATCGGTCCTGTTGGGCCTTCTGTGGCTGACGATCTTTAGTTGGCCCTCCTTAGCGGCTTACAGACTGACTCACTGATTCAGCATGGTGGATCGGCAGCGGAGGCTGTTGATGTGAGAGAGCTTTCTGATTGGCTGTTCAGTCAGTGAATCGGGGCATGAGAAGAGGAACAGAAATACAGTTGTGTTGATATTGTGCTAACTAGCTAGCAAGCTAGCTAACAGAAAGCTAGTTATTTCTTTATCTTTCCACGATCCTGAGGTTTCTGTTTTACATGTTTCATCATGGAAAAATTTCAGCAGAAGACATGAGTTGACGAAAAGCAATCTGATTGTGTTCACTTCCTCGGACAATACACTAGTTCTTTGAAAGCAGCATGGTGCGTCCCAGGCTTAAGTCCTCTCCTTTGAACAAACACCAGAAAAGTGAACAATATGCCATCATATTTTACCAAAAAAACTGGCAAATTGAGATCTGAAGTGAGAACAGGTTGTCATATTGCAGCTTATGAGTCTAACTTCTTCATCACCTTCACAACCAGGTGCACACACACACACGTGCGCACAGAGGAAGTCGCTGTGGTGAAAAGTGTATTGTAATTAAAATCTAGTGTTTGCAGAGAGAAATAATGGGGAGCAAAGGGCCTTGTATCAGCTACTGTCTCCCCTAAGTGCTGAAACAACAGGCCATATGCCCCAAAGCAGCACACAAAAAGTCAGCCAGCGTGTTAATGGCAAGGGAACGGAGCTTGTATGAATGTACCTTACACAGATATGGGTCCATAGAAACATGACTGGGTTCCACACAGGTCCATGGAGCAACAGATGGCATGATGGGGGCTTTCTCCTTTTGTCCAATGAAGCTACTGTGTCTGATACCAATACCATAATGCTTTTGTGCAGATGGAAGCAAAAGGGTTTAAGTCCTGTGGCATTTCCAGTTTTCTTCAGGCTTGTTTGTTTGTATTCATGCGCACGTACATGTGTATGAACTCACATGCGTGCACACACACACACAAACAAACACAACCTTACACATATCCTTATCCTCTCTGACCTGTCACACTGCATTTACATAGAAGCCATTGACTTCAGAGTGTCCGTATGGGTTACCACGGTAACCTGGCCTGCATTATTCAACAGCTAAGCCTGGTTTAGATGTGAACACGGGCCTGAATGTGTCCCTCAGAGTACACGAGGGTTACTACCACACTATGATGAATCAAGCAGAAGACAAAAAAACAAACAAACAAACAAAAAGAAATACAATATGCGATCACACTGGGCAAACTGCTAGCTAAAGCCGAGACAGTGACATGTTCCCTTGCTTCTTTGTTATGTGAAACCATAATGAATATATTACGTGCATACTGATGATATACGTGCCTGCACTCAACAACTAAGAAATACTTAGCATACTTATCAGTGTTTCATAAGAACACAGACTAAAGTGTCATCATTGATGCTAAAGTGCCATCAAACACACAAATAAATTCCATCACTTGTTCCAATACATCAAGTAAATAGATAAACTACATTTGTTTTTAAACGCGGGTAGAGAATATTAAAGATGCCTGACAGCTGTGTGGTGGAAGTATATTACCTTGCTCCATCATATTTATTACCTGCACTGTTGAGGCACTTAAAGTGCCACAAATAAATCCTGCTCTTTCTAGGTTTGGTAGGGGTGCAAAAACATACCATCAGTGCTTATAGTGGGTTCACGATGCAAGCTTGTCTCATTGTCTGTATGCCATAGTCACTTTCCCAAAAGCTCTTCATGTCCTTGAGTCCTTCAGTAAGAGATGTACACCCCTCCCTCTCTCCCTCCATCTATCCGTCCCTTGTTTCCTCTCCCTCTACCCATCCATCCTGCCTTCCCTCTGCCACCCCCACCCAACCCCCTCTCAACATGTGCTATAGCAACACAGCGGCCGGGACTCAACGTTTCAGCATGCCACAGACAGACACAGCATTACGGCACGGCTGAGCTTATCTATTGGCTCGGTGCCACTGTTGGCCCAGCCCTCGGAGGAAGTGTGGGTGTTCTGATTGGTCACAGGGGGATTGGGGCTTGTATCAGCTTGTCCTCTGGCTGATCTGTTGGACTGGTCCCAGCTCATGGAGAGGTGGACACTAGGACGGCTGCTGGGATTGGGGGATGTTTCAATTAAGTCCCTCTGCACGCTACAGCAAAGTGGGACCCAGCCTTTCTAAAGGGATCTGGTCACAGAGAAACATGTTTCATTGTTGGCCCCTTCAACCTGTGAGCTGATGCATTATAATGGCTAATTGAACAGAGACTATTACGAGAGACATGGATAACCACAAAAAAAAATGATCCAACAGGATCAATCTATCTTGCCTAGACTATTTTACAACATTATCCAAAATAAGGATATTGCCCTCCCATTGAGGGCTATGGAGGTCTATCGAGACATTCGCTCACAGAACTCAATAAGAGCAGCTCATCTGGATTCCAAAGGTTACTTGGACATATCTCTGTGATCACTTATCTTTTAATGAATTACAGCAGAGCACTTATCCCCTCTCCTTTGACCAAGCTTATCGTCTTTACCATCCTGCCATCAGGAATTAGCCTATATTACTCTATAAAGAGGGCACAGTCATATACACAGCAGATAAATACACAAAAACTAACAGTCCAAACAGTGCGCATGTGTCATCCCCCTGAGCTAACATTCGAACACTGTGTGGTGTTCATGTGTGTGTATGTGCAAGTTTGTGTGGGTCGGCATATGAACATATGGCAACATGGAGGAAGTCATACATTGTCCTTATCAAACACAACACCTTCCCTGTCTCCTCACTTAACTTTATTGACAGTGTCGTTGCACCCGTCTGTCCTCACCTGTATTAACTTATGAAATCTGGGAAATAGAACGCTCCTAATGATAAGAGCATAATTCAGTATAGGCATGCCAGCGTAACATACAGAAATATGCATGCATATGAATGTCCGACTGCACATGCATAACGAAGAGCAATAATTTGCTAAGGTGAAAGGGTATAGGTGTGGGTGTGTGGACTTGCACACACACACGTGCCCCCCTGCATAGGTATTTGCGTAGTTTGTGAGTCCTTTAACAGCAGCATGCGGTACCAGAAAGACACAGTAAAAGATCAGAGGCAAGAGAGGCAGAGGAGCTTCCCCTGCAGTGAGGCTGGAGGGAACAATGGGCTGCTGGATCAGAGAGCCTAACTGCCACCGGCTTCCCCCTTCAGCACCCAGGTAGGCTGGCCCATTCATAAATCACTTTTATT
>OMKZ01017790.1:29629-44989 GCA_900302535.1 Neoniphon sammara | reverse complement strand
CCAGTTTCAGGCTTTTCCACTTTAATTTTTCAATTGATAATAAATAAATAAATAAAAATATATAATAATAATGATATTAATAACTTTGCCATCGACAAAACAATGAACCTACATGTTGCTGTTATTGCAATATATCACTCCATCTTTTTTTTTTTTTTTGTCAGTTGAGTCTAAAGGGTCCTCATGCAATTTAAATAGTGTAGCAAGCCACGACATTGGGTGTCCAAATATATAGAATATTGTCATCAGCTTGGAAAGAAAATATCTTTCCAGTGTCCATAGGCTAATATATTTCAAATGACTGCCATTACACATTCCCACATTTTTGGCCATTTCTGTATGCTTTGAAACATATCTTGTATTAAATGTATTTTTGCAGCATTGGTTACCTGGGTATTCCAGTTGAAGGAGGCCTTTAACACAGCCCCCCCACATAACCTATGATTAACACATACAATAAAATGTCACCAGTAAACTACCTACTCTCCTAAAATTCAACAGTAATAAAAGTCATGGATCGCTTTTTCCTGGGTTTCAGGGTCAAATTTTTATGGTGCCTTTGCTCAAGGATAAATGCCAAATGCAATCCTTCAAGGGTAAATGCCAAACAAAATGAATGAGTCTACAGATGCAATTTCTTTATTACAAAGAACAATCCAGCCAAACGCCCGTTTCTGAATGCAAGGGCACTGTGGATAACATTGTGCTCGAGCACAGGAAATAGAAATGAACATGCTCATACCAGTTAGAGGATGGAGGATGATATCAGACTATTATTCATTTTCCTTTGGCTTTGTTGTGCTTACAGGTCACTGGTCTGCAGGTCACAGTGTAGGGGAGACAGGCAGTATATTCTAAACACGGCAGCCTGATTTTGCATATGCTGATACACAGTATAATCAATAATTAACCATGCTATGGTTACTGCTCACACAAAACCTTGTATGTTAGTAGATAATAAAGTCTTGTGACCTGCAATGCATGTTAGGAATGATCCTTCAGTTCTAGATGATTGCTATTAAAATCAAGTATACACACACTAAAGTCTACAGTCTGTCATTTAGAAGAACCTTATCTTAAGAAAAAGGAAGTTCTTATCAACTCTACATTTACATAATGTAATAACTACAGTAAATGATGTGTGTGGCATTGTCTTTGTGCACCATGTTTATTTAAGAAAAGAAGCTTTACAAGTAAACATTACTGAGTAAACAGAGGTATCACATTCTAAGAGGGTGTTACGACATGCCGGAGGGCTTTGGAGTCCCGAAGGCAGGGGAATGAGGTTTACACAAAACTTAAGTGTGATCATTCTTGTCTTTGTAGGCACCACCCACAGGAGGTGTTGGTGAAGCCCACCTCCGTCATGCGTTGCCACCCAAAAGCTGCCATGAGCAGGACTGAGTGAAGCAGCTACTGGTGCTCGGTTGGTGACAAAGATAATATTGCTGCCGGTGCCTCGGTTGTAGCCACCGATTAGTCCCAGGTGGTCGCTGGTGCCGAGTCCAACTTGGAGGAGATGTTCTAGACTGGCAAAGATAGGCTGAAGCTTCAGGCCACTTTGTCAGTCCAGCTGCTCCCAGCAGACCGGGGAGGAGCAGGGTGGCCATCATTCATGACAGCATCACTCAAGCCTCCATCAGATGCATTTACCAACTGCAGTCCTTTGTGCCGTAATCCAGCATAAGCATACACACAGTGGCCCAATTAAGATGTCAAAAGAATGATGTAGTAATCCACAAATTGTGACTACAGAGGACATCAGGCTGTCCTGTCATAAATACACAGCACCCTCAAACAGGCAGCACCACTCGCCAGCCGCCTGGTGTAAATGTTACAGTGTTGAGTGTGTAGTGTGGGTGTGTAGCTGGGGTTATGAAGTGGACACCTCCAATCACAGATGTTTGTCTGAGTTTAGGCCCACAGCATCTCAAGAAAGCTCAACAGGTATTTCTAGTGTCCCAAAATCAACTCATTGAGCCGTCTCAGCACCAAATACAACTCAACTATTCTTTACCTACACTTATACGATTATTAGCTATATTAGTTCCCAGTATTTCTCTTTAATTTCTAAACTCGCTACTGATTTTGACAAGGGTAGGCTAATGGAACAACCAGTACAGCTCATCAGCTCAGAGACCAAATTTTATTAGTTTACAAGGACAGCTGATTCTGCTGGCTAGAAACAACCTGTAGATAACAAACTGAAATTTGTTTGAGCTAACAATTATACCAGGATCTCAGCTAATGCATAATTCTGTTTAGTTTGCCTATCATTTGCCAGAGTAACTTGGACCGTCTCTTCTCCCTCATCCGTCTCCATCTCATCATCAGACTCATGCCCAGAGTCGGCAGCGTCCTCTGAGCTGTTGTCAGCCGTGAGCCTGACTAAGTGCTGGAAAATCAGAGGGATCCATCATACATCATGACACGAATTAAGCAGAATCAAAGCTTCATCAGGTAGCATTAAACTCTTTTCTTTATCAAAGGTGCCCATCAGAAGTTGTGAAAAATGGCATATGATCAATCAAAAACTTCTATTTAACATATAAGAAGATGTATATTCGAAATGCAACATATAACATGATGGATACAGCGATTTTGTTTGCACTGTGCCCAGTATTGTTCATAACATTACTATGCATTATACAGATCCAGTTTCTTTGAAATGTAGCACTATCACCAACTTTAGAGTACAAAAGATTATTCAAAACACTTTAAACTGGTGTTCAGCTTTCCTTTGGGTATAGTGTAACATGCAAATATAGCAATCAGAAGAGCGCACCAGGTCTTCCCTCAGTACAGATTAACTCAAACCACTGATGGGCAGCTGATTATCTATGAACCAAATCTGGTCTCCATTACTATTAAAATAGGATGGACTAATTTCTCACATTTGTGGATTGTAAACAGTGCCAGAGTGTTACTTTGTGCAACCTTCATACATGTTTGTAACATGTTTCCAAAGACATACACTTTCTGTGTATGCCCACCATTAAAGTTGGACTGTGGGAGTACTACTTCTCAATCAACTGTATTTTATGGAACATTTTTTGTTACCTTCTACTGCTTTGTTACTACTACTACTTTTACTGACATGACTAAAAAAGGGACCTTCACCAACCATTGCCCTGAAAATAATTCATCACTTCACTTTCTACTAGTGCTCTTTGCTCAATAGAGCTGGTTATCTCTGTGCACGGAAGGAGGAAGTTTTAATCTAGTTCTCTATTCTGCTGTGAACCGGTGTCATCTAAAGGAAAAGCAGCAATCAACAAACCACCATGCCATCATCACAATATTAATCCTTATGTTGTTTACAGGCTAATGACACCATGATGGAAATGGGTTCAAATAAATGTATCATCTTCAACCTTAAAGATCAGAAAACAAGCTACAAATCTAACGTATAAAGTTGTTTTGAGGGATTATTTGGAACCTGGAAAAGTTTTTATGAAATTATTCAAAACCACACTATGAGGTGAAAGGGGGGTGGGGAGCATCCATCCATAAAAATGGTGTATGTATGGGAGATGTATGATATATGTATGGTATTTATGAAGATATGAATAGTCTGCAGATATCATCGCCTTTTGTCCTGTATGTGAAGTGCTGTCTTTGTCCCCATGTTTGTCAGTATCAAACTTGTTCTCAATATGTCCTTGCAACAATGTCACCAGAACAAATGCCTGCAAATGTTTTGCACTTGGTCCTACAATAAGTAATCCTCATTCTGAGCCCCTCATAGTAAAGTTGAGACCTCTCAAGTCTGTTCATTTTCAGACCGCACTCCCACAGAGATACAAGCAGCCCAGATGTTTTGCTTTTCTCATTTGTGCTGTATAGTAGTGATGGCAAACCTTCAGTGACCATAGTTATGTCCTGCAGCCAGTTTGCTTATCCTCAGTCCAAAAAAGAGACTGTGGTGGATACTGGTTTGCTGTTGCTACCATCTAGTGTTTGTCTTCAGAACAAACTGCCCACACAGTCTAATCCTGCATCTGAAAAGCCTACACTCCCATGTGATGAAGTTTTAGGCTCAAACAGGTAACGAGGGCTGTGCCACCAAAATAAAGACACTGTCTTTAATGAAGTGACAAAACTGCATTGGTTTTCCTCCACCTTTGTACTCATTTTAAAACCACAAAATGCCTTTAACTACTTCTCCTGATGGGCTTTCAAATTTGCATGATCATATGGCAGAATATTGCTGTTGACTTTGTTTATATGTTGCTTCTCTAAAGCTGTTACACTCTCATTAAATTCATAAAGGATTAGATTAACTCAGTTCATGAGCTATTGTGGCTCTGTTTGCTTTTAATCATTATCTGGAGTGACTGACATCAGGCAGAAAAAATGCAACAAACAGGTTTGTTTGTGCATCAGTGGGTCTAGCTAATAAATTTATTTTGATGATTTTAAAAATAGCATCCATAGTGTTACACTTTGAACAATTAGAAAATAAGAATTAACTAGGAGAAGGTGCTCTTAAGATCAGCACTGATGAAGCTGACAATATCATGAGTTTGAGTTTCTACAGCATTCCATCCTGAGATGATCCATTTTCTTTGTTGTTGCTTGAAAGCATTGCCAAGTAGTCAACAGCTAATATAGTCAAGGTGAGACTGGTAGCATATTCCTAAATATTAGAAGAAATACAATTTCTTGCTGCTCATTAAAGTACAATTACTGTTTATCCAGACAGTTGACTCTGTAAGCAGTTATTCATACAAATCATGAGTTTAAGATACATCATTACAGGAGGTAGTGGATGTTTTCATATGCAACTGATGTTCTGAATGCCTGTTATTTTAGTTGTGTATGCAGTTAATAAAACAGATTATGACTCAGAGTCTGTGGCATAAAACTTTATCTGAGGAGAAACAAGCTTCTTCCATTTATTAAATTATACAGTGACTTTACCTAATAAATATGAAATATATTAGCACTCTATACATTACTGTCCATGGTGGTACAAAAACATATTCTTCTTGAGATGTGAAACAGTGTACCACCATTGAGAGGATTCCAGTCCTGACACATAATTCTGAACAAAGTCATATCTAACAACAAAAACTTCTCAAATGATCTATCCAATCTATGGGACACAGTCTTATTAAGTTTATGTTCAAAGCCAGAAAATTTGCGTAGAATCACAGTCTCCAGGATTGGGTTGCTATGACCCAGCAAAAGATGTGAGAAGATCCACTGTACAGGAAAAAGCCATTTAGTTTCATTGTTCAGAACTTCGGGGACAAACCACAGTTGTATGTAAACGATAGAAAAGACCAAGTCTTTTCAATACATGTTGAAATGCTGAAATTATCATCCCAGGCAAATGACAATCCTCTGAATTTATTATGAATGAAAATAGAATCATATAGAAAAATAGATTTACTGAATAAAGTGCAAAGTGCAAATCAACATAACTTGCTCAAGAATTCATTCAATTGGTTAAGAAAACACAGCTTGCACTTGCATCAAGCTCTTTACCTTAGTAATAAGGGTATAACTTGACATAAAGTATTTAATATACAATAGAGCAAGTCATTGTCCAGTAAAAGGATTTAACTCACTTAAATAGTTTTACTGGGTAAACTCATTCTGTATCAATATCACTCAAAGCAAAATGCCCATGCACTCACCAAAGAGTGAATTTTCAATTCTTTAAATGGAGCAGCTCCAAGCTATACATTAGGATAGATTAGCATCTTAATTGTCTGGTTTTTGACTTTAGAGGAGACTTAATCACGTTCACAAGTAGTGATAAGAATGACCTAACACTTTAGAAAAACTGTTAAACTGTTAAATTAAATGATGTTCTCCTTTAAGAATTAACATACAGTAAAGTATAATTGCTATGAAGTCGAGTCCAGTGCATTATCTAGTTACCAAAAAATGTACCTTCATCCCCAGTAAATCCAGTTGGGAGATGTTTGGTCACTTTATCCATTTTTTCTGATTCCTTTCTCCATGAAGATGCACATCACAGTTGGCTGTGTCATTTCTGGCTATTGGGGGAAATAATGAATGTTCTACTATACAAACTACAATGCTCTGGGTCACAGCACTAACATATTTAGTGATACTCACCTATGAGAACTGTGCCTCAAATAGAAAAAGCTATTTTGTCTTATTTAAGATAGAACAAAATACAGTTTCTTATGCTTGTTCTCTAGAGAGATAAAAAGGGGATTCTGTTATTTCATGACTGATTCATGTTTGCAAATATGAAGCACATATGCTTAAAACCAGCCTCTAGAGTTCAAGCAACATCTTAGATCAGACAGTCAGCTAGACTGATGGACACTTGTCATTTTTGCATACAAACACAAATATATTTGTTTGGATATTTTTAATTGTTAGCTCAAATGACTGGATTAGCTGTTGATCTTTCACATCACATCTAGCCGGTTCTCAGTCATCCAGCTGGCAGAGGCACGCAACCCCGCGGTTAATCCAGTGTTTCTGCGGTTTGTCAGAGGAAAGCTCTATAGGCAGGACATAGTTGGTCGAGTGGCCTGTGGTGGACAGGGTTCCTCGGCGGGCGCTGGTTTTGTAAACGGGACACGTGTAGATGTTCTCATGTTTGAACTTGGCCATCTCTCCAGGCTTGAGCCAGATGATGGGCAGAGGGTCAAAGAGGATCTTGGGAAAAGACTCTCCGATGACCATCTTCTCCCTGTCCCAGCGTGCCCCCTCCAGGAAAAGGCCCCTGACATAGGCCCCATCCTCTGGCTTCTCATCCATCTGGCTCTCCTCTTTGGTCACCTGGAACACAAGGAAAAACACATGAAAATCCACTCCAAAATGAACAGACTGGCAAAAACACAGAGGGAATTGAGAATCCATCAGGAATTGCATTTCATTGCGTGCCTCAAATTCAAAGCCAATGTAGTCTATGGGGATGGTGTACTTCCTGGCAAAATTCTGAGACACTCCAGTGAGGAATGACTGGGTGAAGTAGAAGCCAGAGAGCCAGAAAACTGTAGGTGGGCCGCTGTCTATCCATTCCTGTTAAAAGAGACATCCAAGCACAGACAGATATTAGCATAGTCAAACGTCCAACATTCAATATTGCTTTACTAAGATTTTAACATGACAGATCAATTAAGTATGTTGTAAGTTTGTATTCAGTCAATTTGCATCACTTATTTGAATACTGACCCGAATACTTGGACTAGTTGGGATGTGCTTGGATAATCTTGCCAGACATATTCCAAATATGTTCAACAACTGATTTTGCCAAGGTCTGTGTCTCTCTAAACAAACTGTTTCTAACCTGTAGGAACTGCAGCCTGGCAAGGAGATCGGCCACGTAGCTCCCCATTGGCTTGAGGGAGGGGTAGGACTTGGCTGCCCACATCGCTGGCACCTTGCCCACCAGCATGCTGTTGAAGACGTTCTCAAGCTCCGCAGACATAACAACCTGTCCCTTGAGAGCCTTGCGAATGTTGACCAAGCTGACACGCACTACATGAGTGAGTCTAACAGGAGGGGGTAACAAATGTAATAATGTTTTAATTCTGAAAGACTGTCTTGCACAGATAGATCACTGAACACGAGTTATTTTAGGAGGTTAACGTGTGCAATTCTAAATGAAACCTTGAGCACTGACCTCCTAGAGATCTAATTAAATTATTACATAGCAGCACATGAGTTGCATTACCTGTTGAAGCGTATTATTTCCTGCCTCAAAACAGTGTTCATGGACTCCTCATACATGACTGGGTATTTATCCATCACCATTTGCACATCAAAGTCTGCTGGCAGCTTGGACAGGATGTCCTCTGCCAGTTCATCTACCACTTCCTAAAACACAGTTAAGACTAAATGAATTACATGTCTGTATATGCAATTTCTCCAGAGAGATAAGTGTAAATTGTCAAAATGTTACTTTTGCATGTTCTCTGACTGCTCACCTGTGGAGACTTAGCCCCGCCTCCTGACTGCCTAGGCAGAGTCAGCAGCACTCCATCAAGCAGCTGATTGGTCTCTTGATTGTCTTTAGTGATGTCAGCATTGCTATGAAGTCCAAACACACTAGGATCGGCACTAATTGGTAGACTGCGAATGTAATCAACATAAGTCTGGAATAAAAAATGTAAAATACAAAAATGAATGTCTTTATCAGAAATTATAACTGCTGAATTGATGCTCTATACAGTATACAGTATATGTACTATACAGTACAGTAACACTTGTGACAACATCAAGCACTTAATGTTTTTTTATTATGTTTTTTTTAACTACATGCCATCAAAGCCAACAATTATTCAGATTTCATTCTACACCAGACAATTTCATTAATTAACCTTCCTCTGTGACGGACACTGTGCTCAACAGCTGCTGTGGTGTTTGGTTAGAATGAAAACCTGCATACAAATGTGCCTTGATGGCACATGAAGACAAATGTCTTATTATACATGATAATGATAAATGAGACAGTCTTCAATGTCGTGTCATTTTGAAATGAGGAGACTGGGGTTCTGACAGTACCTGATAGGGACCCTGAGGTGGGACATAATACACATCTCCCTCACACAGGTGGTAGCCCTCCTGCTCTATCAACTCCCAGCTGTAGAAGATGGACAGGAGGGACAGCAGCAGACGCCTGTCTTTGTCATCTGTTACCCTGCCACCATAGTTGCACTCACCTGGGATGAGACAGATCATTTGAACAAAGAAACAAACAAAGAAACACAAAAGGAAACAAAACAAATAAAAAAAAACTGGGGTTATTGTGGTGTTATATTATCAAAGATCTGACTGCCTGAGCCTAACCCTGTGTCACCTGTCAGATATGTAAGGGCCTCCAGTGGAATCTCATCATACTCGTCCAGGAACATCTGGATCTGCCTCATGCTAATCCTCAGGTCAGACTCATTAAACTCATAGGGGATATTCCAACCTTAGGAGAGAGTAGAGAAAATAGAAAATAGACCAAAATACAATGATAAACTACTACAATGCTAAACACAAGGTACAAACTGACATTCAGGAATTACTAATTAAAGTACAACATAACGATTTTAATAATATCAAAACTGAAAAAACTTTAGACCACATTCAAATGCTCTTGTGTAAAAACAAGGTTGTATCTTGCACAAAACAGATAAGACAAAGTTTTTCTTCTCTCACCAAGAGGTCCAAAGTTCCTTCTCTCCTGCACCAGAGCGTGGAAGAAGGTGAGACCAAACAGCAGTTTCTGCCAAACAACCTGTTTCTTGGAGCTGTTAAAGAAGGCAGGGTCAGAAATGGGGTCGCTCAGGTAGGAGCGCAGCAGGTTGGCTCTCATTCCTTTAGGAGGCTCATTGGTCATCTTCACCCCATTCTGCAGGATACTGACTGGAAACTTGTCTGATGGATAACTGGTTAACCACAACCTGTAGACAAGAGACATGCTTTGTCTCACCTTACGTTTTTCAGGCAAGATACATGTGTTAAAATTAGTATTGTGGCATGTTTCAGTTCAGTTCATATGGTAAAATCTGTTTGGTTGTCTGGTTTTATTTTGTTTATTCTTATGTGGTGAACTCTGACCTAAAGCTGGGGTGTGCATTCTCTGGGGTGATGGTCTCCTCACAGATCCTCTCCAGGGTGGGCATCCAGCTGGTGGCTAGGTGGCAGTTCTGCAGCACCACCCAGGTGCCCTCTTTGATGGCTCTGTCAATCATCTGAGCTGCTATGGGTCCCTGTCCCTGCCCGAGGGAAATGGTTTGGGTCTTACTGCCCCCCATCTCCAGATCATCAGCAAACTTCAGCAGGCCTGAAAGAACAATTAAGTGCTGTCATGAAGGCTTTCGTGACTTTTGATCAAAGATTTCACATTATTATCAGTATGACCAGAAACTTAATGGAGATCTTGTTTATGTATTCCTATTACATCACCTGGAAAATATGCTTCTCAAATGACACAAGAACAATGCAAGAAAGCCAATGGTGGGTAAAATTTAGGAGCAGTACAGATCTTTGATAAATCACCTGCAGTTGGATCAGATCCCGGTGACAGCACAAAGATGAGAGGAGAACAGCAGTTGGAGTCACTATAACTCCCTGCCAGGTCAAATGTGGGCGGTTCAATGTAAGCACGCCCCATGTTGTCCACTATGAACTGCTGCACTGCTGGTACCAGCTTATCTGGCCTGAAGCACCTGACCACTATCATCTGGTCCATCCCGACCAGCATCCCCCACTGATCAGGCAACTGCTCCTCCTGGGGCTTTCCTGAGTCATAGATCTTCTTCCATTTGGAGATGTTTTCTTGGACATGCTCAAAGAGCCCGTCCAGGTTTGGAAGCTTTGACGCCCTAACAATCTCAGACCAAGATTTGTCAGAGAGCCATTCTGGGGCAGGGTTGGGGTGAGGGTTATCCAAAGCAATGCCACCTGTGAGTAGGAAGCGCCAGACTTGATCATCAACCTGGCCCTTGCCCTGCATAATACCTACAGTGAGCAGCAGAGAGAAGAGAAGCTTGTCCTTCTCAAAAAGAGAGCGGCACACATTATTGTAGATGCTGATGGTAAAGTGCTCAACTATATTCTTGATTCTTTGGGCCAGGTCATCACTTTTCGTGCTCTGGGCAATGGAATGCAAGTAGAGGTTGATGAACCAGGTCAGAGAGTACTGGTACATAGGCTCGATGTTGGCCAGTTCTGAGATGCAGAAAAACAAGATGGAGGAATGTTCAGCCACAGGGCGGTAACCCATGCGAGTGTCATCGATCTCCTTCTCGGTGACACTAGCGATTTTTTGTTTCTCTGAGATCTCCTCAGAGAGGACCTTAGAGGATGACAGGATCTTAATGGCCGTCTCATCTTCCAGGATGTTCCCCTCAGAAGAGGAGAGCACCTGCAGGATCTTATCCTCAATCTCCTTCAGTTGCTTGTTGTTGGCAGCACTCTCCAGAATGAGCTGGTTCTTCTTCTCCTCAAGTTCAGGTTTCTCCTTGGCAGCTACAATCCCTAAAAGCTGGTCCTCTAAGCCTTGAGGTGTGATCATGAAGTTCAGCAAGCAGACTTTGACAGCCACCTCTGGGAGGTAGTGAGGGTTTCTTAGCCCAGTGGTCATGTAGAACAAAAAGTCTTTGGAATACTCCACAATGTTCTCTCCTAGTTTCATGTACTCCACACCTTGCTGTTTGAAGGTCTGCTTCAGCAACACGGGCTCAAGCACCGCATCCAGCTCCTCTCCAACATTCTCCAAGAGAACTGGGGTTCCAAACTGGATGGAGTTCTCCAAAGTTCTCAGATAATTTCCATCTGACAATTTGATGACAGCAAGCTTGTTACCCTTCTCCATATTCTTGATCCACTTGTTGGCTTGACCCTGGGGGTCTATCATAAGGGGCCACCGACGGGAGTTAGATACAATAATACCATTGTCTGTGGAGAAGGAGTCTACAGGAAGCCCAGCAATCTGCCAGGCCCTAATGGCCACCTGGTTGCCCAGTGTGTTGCTGAGGGTGAAGTCCTCAGAGCATGGTATTTTCCTCTCTTGGCACAGGATGTGCCACTGTTGCTGGCACTCCATACGGTAGTCTACTGTAAATGCCCCTAGGTATGAAACAGTTCCAGAAGAGAGGAGTATGTCGCCTGTCAGGTTGGTGTATCTAGAGAAGAGAAATTTAGTGTCCATATAATTAATGGTTAATGTCATGTACAGTGCATTCACATTTATATATGGAAAGATAACAAAAAAACAAAAAAACTGTAGTATTAATAAATATGTCCATTATCATCACCATCAACATTGTCATAATCATCAGCAAAATTAAACATTTGAAAGAGCCTGAATTGTGAATAATAATAAAGATGTTCCTGATTTACCTAATTCCTAGTAGCCTAGCAGCCTCTGTCCACCTGTCCTTCTCTCCTCCAAGCCCTCCAATCAGCTTCTCTGCCCTGATCAGCTTTTGAGAACACAGTTCAATATTGTCCTCCAAATCTTTCTTCTTGTTGTTCATGGCCTCAAATGTGTCATTAAGGCTCTGCAGTCTGTCCTCAACTTCTTTCAGCTCTGCTCTCTTCACAGCCAACATATCCATCTGGACAGCCAGCTCATCCTCAGCCTCCTTCAGCCTCTCCTTCTTGGGGGCGACGACTTTGGCTACACGCTCATACACCTCCATTGCTCGCACCCATTTACAGAGACCCTCACAAGCGGAAGAGACATTTTTGATGATTGAGGGCTGAAACTCAGGGTTATCGATGAACTTTTCTCTGATTTTCTTGATGTAGGGAGCAGGGATGTTGTCTCTGTCATAAGCTTTGAGGTTTTCCAAAAACTTAATGTCACCCAAGAGCTTCTTAGAGGGGCCCCAGTAGTCCTCAACCATCTTGCCTGGGACACAAACAATGTTTTTTTAGAGTAATACTGAAAATGTAATATTAGATATGTTGTGTTCAGTTGAATATGTGTGTATTTATAAAGTGGCTAATCGTCTGTGCAGTTCATCTTTGTAAGAATGATACAAGGTTTTCCATTCAAATCCATCTTACCTGAGCCACCAGGATCGGGTTTCCTCTCAGGTTTGATGCCCCTCATGACACAAATGGACTCCATGACTAGTTTAACTAGACCAGGGGGATTCTGCATGGACTTCACTACTGTTATATCTGAGGGTTTCAAGGTGTCCAAGGCTGATAGGGCAGCCTCCAGGGCAGGCATAGCCTCTGCCAGGTCTCCCTCACACTCATCCTGAAGACAAACAGTATACAATGTATACAACATACACTATACAGTATACAATATGCAGGGGTCTGCAAACCAATACACTGCAAAATATATATTTTGTGACAGGGCTATTCTAGCACTAGTTCTGATCTTAAAATCTTCCTGAAAACAAGTGACAATTTCACTTGTTTCTAATGCAGTTTCACCTGTTTTATTACTTTTCTTGACACAAGTGACAATATTTTGAAATGAGGCAGATCACTAAACTAGTAGGCTATAAAGTTCTGTGTTTGATTTATTTAAAAGAATTTAAGGCCCCGAAGCTGCACCAAATGACTAAAATGGTTTATAATGGATACTTTTTGTAATGTGTCACTGCACCTGAAATAAATCTATATGTACCTTTATGGCTTTGGCTGCAGCTGCTGCTTCATTGGCCACTTTTTCATCGGCAGATACAAGTTCTTTTTTAGCGTCCACCTCCACTGTCTCCTTCTCGATCTTTACCATCATGAGATCTGTCTCAGCTGAAGTCTGGATGAGCTCTGGCTGTAAGGCTGTCAGCTCCTGCTGCATCACTGACACCTGCGGAAACAGTATGGAGTTAGCTGACTATGTGTGACCCTTATTCATTTGTCATTGGAACAAAGTAAAACTTTAAAGTTAATGTTATAACTTTAAATTAGGAGAAGTTAACTCTTTGGAAAATACATTTTCACTGTTTATTACATTTGCTGATCAATAATATTAAGTAAACAAAATTCAGATTGTTTATTATATAGCAAATAAAAAGGCTTGTCAGAATGCATCACCTGAGATGCAGCAAACTCCAGTTTCTGCAGGCCAACAATGTAACGGTTCCTCATAGTGTCAACCTCATTCCTCTTGACACTGAGCAGAGTCTTGAAGGTGAGGATGAGTTCCAGGTAAGAGGTCGGCGTGACGTAGTTGTGTCTCCTCAGCCTAGAGAAGTACCTCTCAGACATATCCCTGACACTTGTCTGGAAGGTCTTGCACATCTCTACTACCCTGAGACCACATGAAAAAAGAAGCAACATGTTCTAAATTTAGGCATAATTTATATCATGTGCCTAGACATTCTACTATGTTAACAGACTTAACTGATTCATCATCAGTTCAGAAATGCTGTAAGTGCAAACTAAGTCCATACCACTGTAAAGCAGCTGGAACACCTAAGACTACTATTTGTATCCTTACTCCACTCTGACATCACTGTCCAGCTCCACATCCTCTAAAAACTTGTGGGCCACCATCTCCAGAGCGTCATTTGGCCAGGCATGGAACCAGTCAATGGTGCAGCAGTTGATGAGGGAGGGGAACATCCTGAGACGATTCCTAAATGCATCACCAATGGGACTCATGGCTGTTGAATGACAGTTATTACTTCCAGTTAGTACTACTTAGCACTACTTCAGTCAAAGAGTACATGGTCATTGGCCTAGACGTCAATAGAAACTGACGTGTCATGTGAATTAATGTAAGTTCTCCATTACAAAAAGCTAAACATGCGTGAAAAATGTAAAAGTGCCCACCAAGCACAATATGAAGGTTGGCCTTGACGCGGTCAATGAAGAAG
This sequence comes from Neoniphon sammara, assembly GCA_900302535.1. NCBI lineage: Eukaryota > Metazoa > Chordata > Actinopteri > Holocentriformes > Holocentridae > Neoniphon > Neoniphon sammara. Next base: position 30,716 of record OMKZ01017790.1, on the reverse strand, counting down.
TTGTACATAGAGAGTGGAGTAACATCGATCTTCTTCCCCTCCATCCGAGCAATGCCCTGCATCTTCTCAATGATGTCAGCGCGCTCATCAGCAGGGAAGATATTAGGCACATCACCAGTGTTCAGCAGCATGTTGATGTCTTCTACCATGGCTTCATCCTTGATCTGGCTGTCATTGAACAAGAACACGAGGCTCTTGCCCTCAATGCCTGCTTTGAGCATCACCCGCTTCAGGTCATCACGCCAGTCTGACATGCTGTAGTTCTTAGTCAGCTCGATCTGGAACAGGACATAGTCATTGATGAACGTGCCTAGCTTAGAAGCACTCTGGCGCCCCGAGCCACCAATGCCCACCAACAGAAGGTGGCCATTGTCTTGTTTCAGCACGCGGCAGATGCGGGAAATGTGCTCAATGGCAAACTTGAACATGACGAGGGACATGGGTGCCTTGCTGCAGTTGTTGAACTCATCCAGGTAGAACTCCATCACCTCCTGTAAGGCGCACAAATCTGTGATCTCATCATAGGCCTTGTTGTCAGTATCAGGCTTGCCATAGTCCCCAAAGAACAAACTGCGAATGTTCTCATCCACTACTTTGCCATTAGGGCTGAGATGGCTCAGGAGCTGGACAAACATGAAAAAAAGGTTTCGGATTAAACACAAACATCAGTTTAAAAGCTAGAAGGAACTTGGTAGAGTGCAGACATCCACCAGTACTGAACAATTCTCCACCTGGAGAATTGGAGAACAAAAACCATTATGGAAGCTCCAGCTTCCATAATGGTTGTGTGTTGTGTAGTGTTGTGTCTGAATGCAGCATAACGGATGACAAAAAAAACAACAACAAAAAAATGCTAATGCCGTTATCCCAGATTCAGATTACCACCAAAATGTAATCAAATGATTCTTAGATCAATAGGGGTGTGAAACCCTAACTGCTGCCAACTTAGTTTGGTGAAGGGAACAATCCAACAAGTTGTACAACACTACCAACTGAGTGTGTGTGTGTGTGTGTGTGTGTGTGTGTGTGTGTGTGTCTGTCTGCTTCCTGATTTGTCTGTCTGTCTCTTGGCATGTCTGTCTGTCTG
>OMKZ01017790.1:2639-21964 GCA_900302535.1 Neoniphon sammara | reverse complement strand
AAAAAAAAAAAAAAAAAAAAGAATGTTTGAGAGGAACAGTAAGATGTCAAGCCTACTCCTTAAACCCGCCTTCACTGACAGCACCATTCACAATGCCGCACAATGTTGCACCTTTCATCTTACTCAACAATGGCTTCATCCCTACACTGAGGTGTCACATTCTTAAGTGGCTCAAGGGCCACTTGTGTTGTTGTGTCCTACCTTACAGTCAGTCTCTATTGGCTTGATGAAAGGTGACCCTCGCATCGTCTGTGTCTTAATGATGTGATCATCCAGAAGGACTTGGATGTCGTCCACTGATGACACAACACTGGTACCCTAGGATAAAATACAAAGTGTGTACATATAATGAGAGTTGATGTCAATATTCTGCATGACAACCAGGGCCAGCGTGGGTTAAGAAAGTATGACAGTTGTCACTCATTTTCTTCTAATAATTCAAGAATAAGTCACGATTGCAATGTTTTTGTGTCTTGGTTTGTGGTCTGTCTGTCATGAAAGTACTGTATGTGTAAGCATGTGGTGTGTGTATCATTGTGGTCATACTGTATCTCTGTATGGAGTGAAAGAGAAGCGGAGCTCAGCCCATTCATTTTTCATCTTCTCCATGGCCTTTTCCAAAGAGTATTCCTTACTGGCCGCGGCTCCAATTTCTTCCAGTCTAAGCAAAGGTAAAAAAGAAATGAATCTGGTCCTGATGAATGATACCTCTATCATTCTAGTAAAATGTGTCATTAGCACAAAAATCATTTTCACCATTTCTCAAAACTATGGTTTATTCTCATTTTGTTGCATTTTTTTCTGTATTCATGGTCCAGCATGGTGTAATGTAAGGAAGCGGTCTTACTTGTCAGAGAACTTGGAGAATCCCAGCTCCAGCATGCTCAGCAGTGAGCTGTCTACATCTGGTTTGACATCGAAGCCCACAATGCTGCTAATCTGTAGACGGCAAGATGGCATCAATTATTCACCTCAGCTTCATGTGTCAAGCAAGACATTTGGTTATTAAACCTGAGGCAAACTGCCACAGGATGTAGCTGCCTTCAACTGGCTTTCCACACAGATATGATGATAAACGATTTTTCTCTATATATAAATTTTTCTCTATATCTTTTCTACTGTGCTTTCAAACTAATCAGCTTTTGGTCTGACTACTCTCATTCCTTGGCTTAAACACTGAGCTCCTGCAGGCATGAAGTGAGACAGCCGGTTTGAACTCTGCTGACCCTCTCCCAGTGGCGGTCTTTGATGCCGGGGTTACAGATGGTGGTGAGGATGGGCAGGTGTCGCTTGAACTGGTCCATCTTGCTCCTGAAGCTTTTGGCCACACGGCAAGGCCCAGGAAGATTCGAGAAAGACTTGGTCAGTTTATACATGGTCCTCCACATGGTACCCAGATCGTCAGAGATTTTCTCAGCATTCAGGTTCAGGAAAGGGCCTGAGAGTAGGATAGATAAGGAAGTACACCAGTGTAAATACAAATGTGTGTCCTTGCTTTTTCTTTGAGTGCCTAACACCTGTTATGTGTGCTGTGAGGTATAACCCATGGTATTCAGAGTGTTTAAAATGACAGAAGGTGTGACACATGGATGCACAATGCGTAATACCAACCATTCATCCAGACCTCTGACATGTTCTGAAAGGTGAGTGCTGTGGTCCAGAGCTGGTCGTAGGGCTGCTTGTTAGCTATCAGAGTTTGCAGCATGGGGAACTGGCTCTGTTCCTTCTCCAGCAGAGTCTGCTCTTTGTTAATGTCCTGTGGAAATGACAATCGTATAGATATTTTATTTACCCTTATTGTTTAACCTTTAGTTAGGCAGGTTGATCCCACTGAGAGTTGAAATATCTTTTTCAAGGGAAACCTGGCCAAGACAATAGCAAAACACCACGTTTCAGACAGGGCAGTTACATACAAAACAACAAAGGTACAAAAACATTAGCAAGCCCTGAATTCATTACACAGACCACAGCGGGTTTATGTCAGGCTGGTGAAGGAGGGAGAAAGGCAAGGAAAGACAGCCGAGAGGAGGGGGAGAGAGAGAAAAACATTTCACCATCGAAAATGGGTTTCCAAATAAAAAAAGAAAATTATGTATTCTTTATTGGGGCAATTGTCTAATCTTAATGCACCCATCATATCAAACAGAAAACAATGCCCCCACCCCTCACCTCCAGTTCAATCACAGCAGCATCCAGAGTGGCAGTGAGCTCACTGAGTTTCTCCGCATTGCTCCTCATCTCCTCCGTGCTCATCAATTCCTTCTTCTTAAAGGCCTCGATCTCTTTGTCCACATCTCCCAGCATCTGGTCAAATTCTGATATCCTGAGGGAGTGATTTAGCGGTTATGATCTCAGCTCTTGGCTGTGGGCACTACAGGCAGTTTGGCTTTATTTTTATAATGCTGGATCTATGAAATTGAAAAGTGTAAGTAAGTAAGATTTACTCAGGAAAATAGTGAGGAGAAGGCATTGGGATGGCCAAATAAAACCGTTGCCCCGAAACATGCCAAGAATTGTCAGTGTGCTGTGAAAGAAAGATAAGACCAGGAGTGTGTAATGTTTTTTTTTGTAACCTCATTTGGAGCTCCTCCTCAGCCTGTTCTCTCCTAGTGGCCAGACGCGTCTTGTTGAGTTCAAGCACGGAAAGGATCTGATTTGGCCAGTGGAATACGTTGGAGTTCAGCCTGATGTCCTCGGCTAGAGGGAGAAAGAGAAGACAGCCAAAGAAATACTGATAAGTGAATCGCTGCTTTCTTCCAACACTGTGGAGGAATACATCATGATAATAAAGAGGAGATGAATGCTTGCTTAGATTTATTTCTAACGGCCCAACACCATATCAGATGGGCCCAACAAAAATAGATTCCCCAGCTGCTGCGCTGGACAGTCCCTCTCACTGCTATCTGACACCCGTTCAGATAACCAAAGAACTGTTGAAAACTACAGAACATCCTCCAGAGATATATGTCGTCTACTGTGGCAACATAAATGTACATGTTATATGTCCTTGAATTGGAGTTGTCACGTACCAGGCAGGGTGGCGTAGTCTAGGAGGAAGCTGAGGCGACTGGCTGCCTCTTCGATCTCATCTCTGAGCTTATAAAGAGTCACGTCGCTGGTCTGTTTCATGTACTGGATGAGAGACACCAGCTCGTCTGTGGTGCCTGGGGTCCCGGTGATGGTCTCAACAATCTCTTCATACCGCTGACAGATGCTGGGAAAGAAGAGGAGCTTAGAGCCTAATTCAGGGGGTTTCAAACTTTTTCATGTTCTGGACCCCCAAGTAAGTCACAGACCCCCATGTGAAGTGATTTTACCCTAGGAAGCATGTTGATTTGAAAAGATATTTTGTTTTGTGTTAAGCATTATATTGTCTAGGCGTCACACTTGGACATTGTTAAATAGATGCAAAACGGTGAGATTAAAACATAATGTTAAAATAATCACACATACATTTTTTGTATAATAGCAATGTCTAGTGAATTTTGGATGTTGCAATATCATGGAAAAAGTGTCTTTTCCTGGTTTTAAAGGCTGAATAACAGTAAAGGGATGCAATGTTCTTATTAGACTGTTACAGCTGCTCTATTATTTGCCTCTATCTGCTTGGTCATCATATCCACATTAATAATGATTGTTTATCAAAGATCTCTGGTGTGTACATATCTTATGAAAGCATCAATAGTTATTCCTACAATATCATCACAATATCAATATCGAGGTACATAGTCAAAGATATTGTGATATTTGATTTTTTCAGTGTCACCCAGCCTGAAATGAAACTATAAATGTACAAGACGTTTTCTGCTGTGATTTCAGCTTTTCCTCTCACCTCTTGTTGAGCTCTCGATTCTCCTCCACCTCAAATGTGATGATCCTCTCTTTCAGTTTGTCAGCATAGTCACACAGGTCTTCATTCAACTTGCCAGCATACAGACAAAACATGGACAGGGGCACCGTGATGCGCAGCAAGGCAATCTCCCTCCACAAGTGATTAGTACCTTCAATTTTCTGAGGGGTAGAGAGGGATTTACAATTACCACTGAATTATTATTTAGCATACAATTAATAGCTAGACAAAAATGACCAGTTCAAAGTACAAAATGTTAACAGTGCAGATATTTTGAACAGAGAGACACATTTACCTTAGTAAATCCTTCTAGAGAGTGTTTCTCTTTGAGGAATGCTGTTATGTCCTGATTTGCTTTGTTGTCCAGCAGATTGTTGTATTTTGTATACAAGTTCAAATACCTGGACATTGACATTTAATATTATAATTACTAAAAGTGACTTTTAAACCCTGTTGCACATCCAAATAATTGCAAGACAGGCAGTTACAGCTGCTGTGTCATTACCTCTTAGGTCCTACAGTGTTCTTGTGGAAAATGTCCTTAGCTGCATTGATTATGTCTGTGACCAGTGACTCATCAGGACTGACTGTACGTAGGTATAAGTTCTTGATCTCTGGAAAGAGGTTACACTCCACCTGCTCATAAAAAAGCACATAAATCATAGATTACTGGCATGTTTGACGTACAACATGATAACATACGATAGGCATAGTTGTTTATATTATACTGTATATACTGTATGCCTTGTATTATAAGTAATAAAAAGAGATCAGATGCTAAAAGTGCTACGGGCATATTGTACCCTCGAGATCTTCTCAGCACTCTTGATGATTTCCATGAAAGCTCTGTGGATGAGCTCCCAACACTCTTGGAAGCTGGGGTTAAAGACAATGTTTGGCTCCTCCACTTCCAGCTTGACCAGCAGCACCTGAGGCTGAACATACTTCATCTCATCAAACACCTCGTTAAAGTCATTACCCTCCTAAAGGACAAAGAACACAAAGACATCTGATGATTAGTTAAATCGGTGAAACTTCACCTTTGGAGAATGTTCAGTCAACTCACGTAGTCACAGTGCGTCATTGCTAACTGAATGAATTAAAAGTTTTAAGAGTATGTCAGGGTGATGATGACCTCATTCAGTTCCAAAGATGACTGTAACATGTAATGACTGAAAAAGAAACAACTGACAACTGAGTCCAAACCTGGTGTGTGGTGAAGAAGAACAGCAGGTCCTGCAATGAGCTTATGACTAGGCTTCGGAGATGTAATGACATGAGAGCAGCAGCACAGGAGAAGAACTCCAGGACACTAACTGGAACCATGCTCTCACTCTTGGGTACCAGGGGCAGCCAAAGGTCTTTGTAGGTTACAAACAGCGATGCACAGTGTGGCAGCCACCTGAAACAGGAAGATGAAAGTGATACACTGTCGAGTCCTACAAAGCAAACAGTAGTTACTGGCTTTTGTGTTTTCAATGTCAAAGGATACAAAGAAAATCTAGATTTCATTTTCAACAAAAAATACAGAAATTCAGCAGTGAACTGCTGAAATTAATGAACATTTGGAGAATGATGCGCTCTTAAACTGGTATCAGTATCTACAAAATCAAACTGATTGGCCCGCTGCAGCGCCATCAACAGGCCAAAAAGTCCCCAAGCTTCATGCATCAATGTGTCACACACTGCACATCATTCAAACAACAAAGACAATAAGTAAATAAACTCATCATTTAAACCCAGGGCAACTTGAACCATATGTGGGGGATGTCATGGTCACTGCTGGCTTGAATTTTTTTCCCAAGTTCTGTCTGGCATTTAAAAAAAGCTATGCAAAAACCTAATGTCTTCTGGCTTGAGCTTGTTTGGCAAAGGAAACTGAGCTACCACAGAATAATGGTATCCAAGCAGGTACAAATTGTGAACACGAAAATAAACAGATAGCAGCCTATTTCTACAAATTACAGCAGCTCATGTTTCAGTCATGCTGTCAAATGGGAAACTAGCCCTATCCTACAAGGCTGCCACAGAGCTCAGCAGGCTGCACAATAGGCACAAAGGACTGCACTGGAGTCCTCAAGTGAGCTGGTGAGTAAAGTGATCCCCCTGAAAGACCTTGTGACATGGGACTGACAAAGTGGACAAGGTAGAAACATGAGCCTGCACCTACAGCACAATAAGATTAGCTCTCTTGGTTGTGTACATTGACCTGCAAGCCAATCTGAGGGCAGACAACCATGATTAAGTCTGTACATCAGCATATAGTCTCACTTACACACAAGCTGTCTCATTGAGTGAAAGAACAGACTCACTTATGCAGCAGTTCATCTCTGGTGGTTTGGCACTGCCTTTGGATCAGCTCTTCAAACTCAGATGGAAGAAGGGGGAGGCTGGAGGAGAAAAGGTCCTCCACTCGGACAAACCTTAAGGAGGAGAAGCTGAAAAAAGACCATCGATATGTTACTATTCATGCGCTTTCCTGTTTCATGGCAAAAAAATCCCCTTATAAATAAAAAAGCTTCTTATATTCTGTTGCCTAATCAGATATTCTCATACTTTTTATCAGTACATTCTTTGCTGTTTGCCAAATAGTAAATACAAAATATAAGTTCTACTATGTACCGCCATGCACATATTGTCCACACAAGCTCAACCGATCTAGCTGTCAGAGATTGAGAGGGAGCACACATTTCAGATTATTGATTAATTTACAATAGCAGTTTCTTCTCCAAATATACCCCATTAAACTAGATATAGAATTTATTTTTACAATTTCTGATCAGTGAAAACACACATGCCTTAAGACAATCTGACCCTCACTGCATTCACAGCAGATTTCCATTAGAACAGCATCAGTTCTGTGTTACCTGTTTAGCCAGGTGTCCTGCAGTAAGCACATGATATGATTGACAGTGAACAGGTGTTCGCTCTGCCACAGGTGGGCCTCCCTGTAGCTGGTACCCCAGGGCACTGGCCCACGGATCACCCTTCTGGGGAAGGGCCTGGGGGTGCTGGATATGGACAGACGCTGACACTCCAATGGGTCCATCAGGATGTAGTCCACTGATGGAGAACAGGATGGATGGAAAAATGTGGAGGAAGAAATTTAATTTTCAAGGCATGGGAGGCATTTTTTTCAGGGTAAAACTGTCAGTTAATGAGGTGCTGCTACTGTATGCCTGATATGGGAACTAGCTATTTCTGATCCCTGTGGTACAAATGAAACTGTGTTTAATGATACAAAACCAATGTAAACTAAAATGAGAAGCTGAAATTCATATCATGAAGGACATTGTACTCTGAGATCTGCATTTGCTTTGGTAAGCTGGCCTATAAAATGAGCGTGAAGGTGATATTGGGTTCTCTTTGGGTGTCTAAATATTGCAATACTGGCATGAAAAATAAGTTCTGTCACTGGTGAGATGAACACTCTGTTGTTTGGTACCTATGCTCTTCTTGAGACTGAAGTCGTAATCTCTTTTGACCTCCTCTTGCATGTCCTCAATGAGGTTGTGGATGTGCCCACTTCTGTCCTCAGCAACAGAAGACACCAGACACATAATGTTCTTCATTTGCTGAGGAGGCTGGGGGGCCAGCATGGAAGTGTGGACACCAGTGGTGATGTAGTACAAATACCGCTGTGTGAGTAAAGTCAACAGCAAGCATGCGTTAAAATAAAACACTTCATTTTCATAGCAGGTTGAATATTTTAATTCCAATCAGTAATGGACTAGTTCATGAATTAATTCAGTGACACTTACTTCCAGGTCATTCTTGCTAGGTTCTGTCTCAGTGGACCTCATCTTCTCCTCATGGCTATGCATAATATCCAGCTGCTGTTTAGGGGTCATAGGCCGGCTGCTGGGGGGTGGAAAGTCTCTAGGACTGTCCACTGGCCGAGATGAAGCAGAAGAACGGGAGGATAAATTTCTGCAAAAGGACAAAAGAATCAGACAAGATGCTTCTGGGAAAAGATCATGCAATCAAATAGGATATACCAATTACTTTCACTCTTTAATTTAATCTAACTATAAATTAATTGTTCCTAATGCATATTTACCTTCCCTTGTGTGTTAATTTCTGTCTTCTTCCAGATGGGGTAGATGCTAAAAGAGTTATTAAGACTAACATCTTTTTAGAGAAGATTTCAAAAGAGTCCTAAGTGTTTACATTCAATCCACGTCTAAATTTTCTTCAGATAACAAAGTAAGCTAAGTGGCGATCTCAGATACTCTTCTCTTACAGATGGGCCAGGAGCCAACATCAGAGAGCCTGAAAGGATACAAGGTCCTGTTGAATCTACCAAGGAATCACGGGCACGACGCTTGCGCTGGAGCTTTTCAATTTTCAGGTGCTGGGCTCCAGGGCTGTAGTTGTTTCCTATAGTGTCACTGGGGCTACGATGGTAATGTTGCTCTTTAAAGGGAACTGCCTGAGTCCAGGAGGTGCGTTGGAGGATGGGTGGGTAATGACTGTGCCTCATGACTATCTAGGGTAACACAACAGATTGAATGTTAAAATATCATGGTGGATGTGTGGCCAAAGAGTGAAACCACATATGTTTTCTGAAGTAAAATTTTGATAGACGTGTACAATAACCATTTGTGACACCACACTAAAACCGAGTGAAACTGACTTGTCTGTAATAGTAAGTAATAGCCTGTGGTCTTACTTGATAAAGCTCTGACGTCTCCTCCTTAGAGTTGTTGGGGAGGGGTGGGAGACCGGGGCATCCTCTGGCCTGACTCATATTATGAATAGAATCATCCCCCATCTGCAATCAGATACAAACACTGAAGATTGCAACTCACTCACTCTCTCTCTCTCTTATTAATTAAGATTTTTTTATTAGCAGTCATACGAGGGAGGAAAGAGGAGGGAAAATATATAAATTGTACAGTCATAATTTTATTATTATTCTGTGGCATTTTTTGTGGCAAGAACTGTTGAAGTTGAGAGAAGCTGAGCTAGCTAACTCGTTGTCTATTCTCCAATGATGTCAATTAACACTTGCAGTTTCGGCTCTAGTGGTGCCGAAACTGCAAGTTATGATGTTGTCAGCTTCAGCCCGTACAAACAAAAAACATATATTGGACTTCAACCAAGGGACGTACGCGTTTTTATACGTTCCTTGGCTTCAGCTGGGAACCGCTGGATATAAATTTCAAACAAAACATAAGTTACACAGATGTTAGCTAACTGGTGTTAATATGTAGACCATAACATAGGTTACCTGCTTTAGCCGTTCCATCTTTATTCAGGCTTTAGTCAGATATAACTGTGATGCCTTAGGCAAGCATGGGTATTAAAAAAAGGAGGAACTTTAATAAGCAAAACCAGACTTAGAAGATCGTTATTTTGTCAAGTAAAGTGCCGTGCAACAGTTTCCACAGAGAACACAAACAGCTGAAAACTCTCAACTGTTGCTATGCGAGTTACCTTCTGTCGTTCGTTGTGTGACAGTGCTTCCGCTGAACTGATTTCGTTCATTGCTGATGTTGAATGCAGTTCAAATGTCCTCTCGCCGGTCAGGGGCATCCACACTGCCCGGAAAGTTTGTAAGTCAATGAATAATTTGGCACACCGTTGTTGTACTCCCTGCTACGCTTCAAAGTTGTGTTTGCAGTTTTGTTCGGGTTCTACTTTTTGCCTGTCACTCACTTCTCTGACTTCAGCTTTGCAGGGGCACATTTCTTTATGGGATCGTGGACGTACGGGGACAAATGTTACGCTGCATGTTGCTGCCGGTGTTGTCTCCATCCGGGAACTTATCCGCGCCAACAACACCTCGTTGCTAAGCAACATTATGCAAATTGTAGCCCTTTATCACCTGTTGGCCAAACTAACATGATGCAACTTTTCTTATAATAGTATACAGCATATTTAACTTTACCTTAATACATTTGAAAACTAAACTTTTGTGCAACTTAAGAGATAATTCATATTGTAAACTCTTGTGCAGTGGGCTGCTTTACTGAGCACTGATTTGCAGAAAGACAATGCCTCACTTTTTGTAGAAACAACCACCAGGGGTCACAGCATGAGTAAGATAGCCAAGTTTCAGTGACCCTGCTGTGGATTTTGTAGTAAGCGACCAGAACTGTTGAAACAGCAGACAACAATATGCATGGGCAGAGAATCAGATTGTAATCTGTTTCACTTTTGATCACAAGTGCAAATTGTTTACAGGAGATAGTCTAAGTGAGTCAGATAGCATGTAGTCTATAATAAAATGACTATTAGCCTACTTTGCATGTGCTTACATATAGTACAATCAGCATTTAACAATGTTGATCACTGTAAGTCATTGGTGTGCAGACACTGAAAGGGCAGGCGGGTGAATGAGGGCAGCTTCAAGGCTGTCCTGGTGACTCAGATGGCTTAGATACCCAGCACATGAATACCTTATGTTAAGTTTGAATTTCACCAGGAACCTTTGTTATTTGTCATCCCTACACATCCCCTCATTTCACTGAGTGTGTTTACATTAACGCTCATATTTTGAATATTAACGTTAATGTAAAAGCACCCACTGCATGTGAACTCTTTAATAAAGCAGAAATGTCAGACAAATAATGTTTAAAAGAGCAGTCCTCTAAAAATTTTAGGGGGTGAGCCGGTGTCATGCACTCCCTGGGGAACTTGCTGAATATCTGCCTTTAAAAACTCATCCATGTTGACTTTCAACAGCGGCATATACACACCCTTTCAAGGGAGAAAATGCAATATACTTGGATTTCTGACCTATTACTGAGATTGATATGTAATTCAATCTAAAACTCTCAAAGGTAAAATGAAGTGCAATATTAAATTAAACAACTTTGAAATGTCAAATTGAACTCTACCAAAGTAGTTTCACTGTGAAGCGAGATTCATCATTCCCATTTTCCGGCAACTAGAAAAAATATTTCAACACAAGCGCGCAAGCATTCAATAAATTAGAATATTTCTGGATTATGTGATTTATACAAAATATCTAGTGTTTGCACTGAGTAATGGAAATTTCCACCTTTGTCAAGTTGCACGGTTCTATCAATAAGACTAGGTGAAACTGCTGAGTTGGTGATAGTGAAAGACATGAGAATCACTATTTGGAATGCTATTTTTTATATGAATGATAATTAGACTAAAAGTAACATAAGATGCTGAAAAATAGTTGAACATATGTCATTTTATCTGCACATTGGGAAGCAAGTGTTTTATGATTTTATGGAGAGTATGGAAACATTCATGTGCCCAGGGCTGATCAATGTGAGGTGCTGAAGAGAGGTAAGACATGTGTGCCACAGCTGAAAAATCTAGTGAACATCTAATGGAAATACTAGGGTATACATGCCCTTCAGACTGGTTATGAACTGTTGCTATATGACCAGGACTGAGAATGAGGCAGCTGTTGGTGCTCGTTTGGTGACAAAGAGAATATTGTTGTCATTGTCATAGGCAGGCCACTGATCAATCCCAGGTGGTCGCTGGTGCTGAGTCCAACTTGGAGAAGATGTTCTGGACTGGCAAAGACAGGCTGCAGCTGCAGGCCGCTGTGTGACTACAGCTGCTATCAGCAGACAGAATCTGGCTAGGAGCAGGGTAGTCGTCATTCCTGAAGCCAGGAGCATTCATCACAGGATCACTCAGAGCCTCTATCAGCTGCTGTTTACTGTAGCTTATATGTGTCATGTGTCAGAATGGCTTGGACCATTCATCTGGACCATCTTCTTCATTAGACACATACCCAACGTTGACATCCACTGAGCTGTTGTCAGCCAAGAGTCTGACGGTGTTGAAAATGAGAGTAATTGAATTTTTTAATTGAAAGAATTCACAAGTTCACCAGGTGTCACTGTAAAGTTGTTTTGATGCCAGCAGGTGTCACTGTATAGGTGGTCTCTTGTCTTTAGCAAAAGTGTCCATAGGCCGTTTATGTGAGAAATAACAGTGAAATTCACATTCTGCGGAGCTCTGGGAGTGCAGTGTCATAGTGTTTCATTAATGTGATGTTTGAGAAGTTCAGTACACTGGGATAATGGTTAATCAGTCAACAAACCAATATATTCAATTGATTCAGTGATCTGCAAATACTCTATATCAAATACAGTATAAACATATTTTGAATGTAATACTTCAGATACATTGTGCAAAAACACTCTTCATTCCACCTACATATTTGGCAAACTTTGTTTGAAATGGAGCATTATCAGTATTACAAAGAGCAATAAATAAATAAGAAAACAATACAAAACAACACCCTTCCCCACTGCACTATGTACTATATGCAAACGATGGATTATAGTAATCAGGTGAGTGCACAAGGCAGGAATCAGTCAAACTCAGTGCAGCTTAACCCAAACCACTGGGCCAAATGTCAACCCCCACACCTTAAATCCAGGATGGATTATTTTTTTTCGTTTGCATGCAGGAATTTGTCACATGAATTAATATGGTTTCATATAGACATGCACATTCTTCCCCCTTATGGCATTTACATAAAGTCTAGTACTATCTTCTATGCAACTAAACTCATGGGTATGACGGTTAGGCCTGACAGTTCAGCCTCCTGCACAAAGGCCATGCCCCCTTGTGATATAGAGGATCAGACTGACGCCACAAAAAAAAGAGGTTTTGTTCTCATAGGCTATACAGTTTTGAATCCTACAAAATAACGATACTTGTGTCTTTTTTCTTATCAATTATGTGGGATAGCCTATCATGCAGCAAAACGTACAATAGTAATTTAGAAGCCAAATTTGCATTGCTTTCGTAAAAGTGCTACAAGCACCTGTAGGAGAAGACGAGTGGTGTGCATCAGCAGGGCGTGGCTTTCAATTGGCTCGGTCGTGACTGTCGTTAGGCAGAACAAGCAGCAGCTTTGTTTGCTCCGCAGTGCCTAACTAATTTATTGCTTTTAATTATTTTAGATATGGTAAGTGACACTTTTACGCGACACTACATTGTTACAGTTGTAGCCACATGCTTATCGACTTTATGCTTATGGACTTTGGCTGATTGATTGATTAGCTAACCTCGCCAAGTTAGCCAACGAAGTCCGAGGGGGGAAAAAAGGCGCACAAGCCGGTGATAGCTAGCAGTGGCTAGCGGAGTTAAGTAAATTTATTCACAGCTAAGTTAGCGGCCTCCGACCTCACATAGAAACGATCATATTTCTTATTTACTGCAAGTTTCTTCCCAGTTGAACAGAGATCATGGGATTGCATGTGGAAGACAAAATAGACCATTGTGGTAGCGGGAAATAGCCACCATTATCGTCGTTTTGGTGGTAACAGTTCAGACTTGAGCCTGCGCATGTTAAGTCAGGGTTAGTGCTGGTTTTAAAGGAAAAGACCACTGTAACTTAGTTCTCAATATTTAACATTCAAAGCTCTTCAATAATTAACTCATAATTTAGGCACTGATGGATGTTTTTATATCCAGATGTCAGTTCTTAGTCAGAAGGTGCATTTAGGCCTGTGCCCAGAAATGCGCCCACAGTCACCATACTGTCTCCTCTTTGAACTAACATTACATCCAGATAATTCATCTTCATAACAAGTTTAAGTTTATTCGGTGATTTCTGGCTTGGATATAGAATTGGCTCATAAGTATTGACTGGATTATTGTTGACCAGGATTTTCAAACCTTTTTATGTTCCTGAGTCCAGGCGTTCAGGTCGACATTCATTCAGCTGAGGGCCCCATTTGACGCGATTTTGGCCCAGGGACACTGATATGAAAATACATTTCGGTTTGTGTTAAGTTTCAGCTACAGTGTTTGATGTCATACTTGAATGTTGGCAGATAGATTCAAAGTGAACCTCTTCAACCCTGCTGGTCCCATCGGTGGTATGTCATTAAAATGCATGCTGCTCGCAGAGCTTTGTTCAAGCCCACGGGACTTTATTTTAAATTCTAGTGGACATCCCCAGTTTTCCAAAGATATCAAATGTGTGCTGATGATTTACAGGGAAGGAATTGCGCATAAAATGATGCCCAAGACATCTAGATAAGTTCTGGTTGATTGCGCCTAATGGTGCTGCCATAAAAATATGGTGCCTTGGGTGTGAATATTTCACTCAATATAAGTGTGATGTAGCTTAATTGAGGTGCTGGAAGCGGCAGATACAGAATATATATGTCACACTTGTACAGTATGGGGGATCTAACTTTGAAGCCTCTTGAGGGGAAGGTGAAATCGGAGTTTAGGGGGTTAAAATAGAAGGTTGAAGTAATCATCCATACATTTTTTTGTATCACAATTTCTAATGAATTATAGAGAAATAAAACTTTAGCTTATTTTGCCGAGAATTCCCTGGAAGCCTCCAAATAACCCCATGTCTTTTAAAAAAACAACAACAGAGAACTAGACCACAGGAAAAAAACAATCCGAATTTAAAACTGAGCGGTATGTTTTCATTATTCTTGTTTATCAGCAAGCAAGGTTTTGTAAGTTATGCATTAAGGTTTGAGTAACAGATGTGCTCATCTGAAAAATATAGAAGTGAAATAATGGTATTGCAGAGGTTCCTTCAGAAACATAGTGTACATGCTGTAAGTGCATTGTTTTATTTTTAGGAAATCCCCAAGCAAAGGAGCAGCTTTCACGGGTCCCCTTCACTGAAGCTGTCAAATGGCTACATTCTGCCTGAGGGCAAACTGACGCCCAACACACTTTTTGTTGGTGGGATTGACATGAAGGTGGGTGAGGTCAGATGTATGCAGTGTAATCACTCAGTGCACACATGTATGGATGCTACATGCGCCAATAAAACAATTGCAATTTGGTGTTTATTGATAACCCCCCCACTCCCCCTCCCAACTTGTAATTCTTTTTGCCCTCTAGGTGGATGAAAATGAAATCCGGGACTTCTTTGCAAAGTTTGGTGCTGTCAAGGAAGTGAAAATCATCACTTACCGAGGGGGGATTTGCAAAGGGTGAGTTTCACTGTCTGATAGGAGCGCTTGATTTTGAGTAGCTGCCAATACTATATACCAATTTGAGTTCTTTTAGCAACATCGGTTAATTGACAGTTTTGGCTACAGTAGAAAAAATGGTGAAAAAAAAATCACAAATATTTGAGCATACATCTTATCAAAGGGATTAGTTTTAGTTTTTCTCATTAGGTTAGACAGGCACATTTTATTGGGTATTTGCATACTAAAGTCCGTGCTAAATGTGTGTCTATTTTCTTTTCAAGATATGGG
The DNA here is from genome assembly GCA_900302535.1 of Neoniphon sammara. Lineage (NCBI taxonomy): Eukaryota > Metazoa > Chordata > Actinopteri > Holocentriformes > Holocentridae > Neoniphon > Neoniphon sammara. Next base: position 6,922 of record OMKZ01017790.1, on the reverse strand, counting down.
TTTGTGTACTTCAATGAAGACGTTAATATCCAGACAATCATTGAGGTAAGCGCAAATAGTATTTTGTTGGAACTCAAGCTGTATTGTTTTCTTGTACAGTTGACAGTAACATTTCCTCTGTTTACACTTTTTGCCATAGCAACAGATCTGCTTTAAGGGGCGGAAACTCAAGCTGGGCCCTGCCATCATGAAAGAAAGGAGCCCTCGTATGTAACTTCATTTGGACGGGAACTTCATTTGGAGGGGGGGGGTTATACAAATAGCAGATTTTAACATATAACTCACCTTTCCTGTTGTCGTTTTGATGTTTCACTCCCATTCCAGGGTCCTTTCCACCCCGCCTGGTTGGCCCAGCTCCCTGGATGAGCCCCACCCCGTACATCTACTGCGCCTGCTGCTCGCCCATGGGAGGGGGCATGGCACAACCCCCACCCATGCATAATGGAAGCAGCCCCTACAGTCAGGTAACATACACACATACACACACACAAGCACGCACAAGCCATCCAGAATTGCAGTAGAGATTGCATTAGCAAAAAGTGATCAGGCCAAGTAAATATTTATTTTGTGTGGTGTATAATTGTGCTGTCATACACACCTTCCTGTTCTGTAGGAATATTGTATAGATTAACTCTCTTAATCCCTTAGGTTAAGTTAGCTCTTTGTAGCAATAAAGCATAGAGGCAGAAGTTGGAGTAATGTCTATCAGTCTACTCTCAATTCACCAGTGAAGACAGTGAATCAAATGAGCTGATTAGAGCTCATCACATCCTCCCTGTGAAGAAATTCAGTTAGCGTATATCTGAATCGGTGAATTACTCCAGGAATATCAACTGTTAAAAACATGATCAGAGCCAGCGCAGCCTTGGCAGGCTTACCAACGTGAGAGAAACTCTCAGTTGCTGATTGCTGCAGCGCTGACCTCGGGTCCCCTCCAACAGGCAGTGTAGTGAGTCAGTGTGGATTTTAACATCTGCTCAGCAAGCGCAGCTCGACGCGCACACACACACACACACACACACACACACTAACGCACTTCATCGCACCGTGGTTTTGATGTTTCTCTCTGGCTCTGTTTGCAGCCTTACTCCTACTCCAGCTTTGCAGGGGTCATGATCCCACAGATGCCCATGAACTACGCACAGAACGCCTACGCCTACCAGGTACACACACACACACACACACACACACACTGTCAAGCAGCATCTAAGCTACAGAGCACATATGGTCCTGCATATGAGATGAAGGCGTCAGTCCACCTGTTCCTCTGCCCACTTTCCTTTCCTCTGGTGCTGATGAGTCTGTTGGTGTGTCGCCCTCTGACCTCTGATCCCTCTCCCTCCCACGCAGTATGCTCCACCTCACTGGACTGCAGACCAGAGCACACGGCCTGTCAATCAGGTGACTCATGACTGAGTGGATATCAGTGATGCACTCCCACAGTTATGTCAGATGAAAACCACACTCCAGTTTTGGTGATTACATGGTCCTAGGGGCCAAGAAATGTTTACACCCTTTAGAGAAAACTTCAAAATCCAGTGGATAATATTTAAAATACATGGTCATCACAATAAAAAACACTGTTTCGTTCCTGAAAAGCTCATATTTCGGAGATGCGTGGTTTTCACCTGACAGCAGTGTTTGCATGTTTCAAGTGTTCATTCAGTGTTCCTTGTAGTCAATTTGTCTTACTTTGTTCATTCACCTGCCACTAGATGGCGTTGTCTGGTCATGCAATGTGCTTTAGCTGAGGCTTGAATAATTTGAACCAACATTAGATCCCCCCCTTTACTCCACCCACTGTAGAAAGTATGTTTAATGAACTTATCAGCATCAACTTGGTACATTTGTGGCGAGTTTTTGGGAGCAAGTTTACGGCAGCCGCTGAGTCATCCGGCTCATTTTGTGATGTGATGCCCTGTTTCCAGAGCTCTGTGGACTGTGGGGTCCAGACTTTGCTGACTGTGTTGTAGTCCACAGCCCTCTGAGCCAGGTAGAACGCTGCTGCAGACGTAGTGCTCTGAAATCCACCGACCCTGCTGCCTCCTGCCCTCTCAGAACCTCCTGTCCTTTCTTCACTCTTGTCCAAGCTGTGGTGCATTCTTTTTTCTGTCCTCATCACGCCTCCTCCACACTTTTCCCCACCGGGTTCAGCAGTAAATCCCAAATCTTAGGGTGATTGGTTTCAAATTGATCAGCACAACTCTTTTCTATAAGTCACAGTATTGACTGTACCACTTAGACTGGGATTGTAAGTGCTATGTGATTCTTAATGGGAAAGCGTTCCCTGTTTCTGCTCCCTTGTACACAGGGGTGGCTGCAGTGAGTCCAAACCGAGACAGGATGACGTCCCGACGTCCAGGACAACTGGAAGCAACACAAGACTTAACTCCGACGTTTCCAGAACGCCCTCCTCCCTCTTCCACCTTCCCTGGCTTTTTGAGACTCATTTTAACACAGAGATTGTGGCAGCTCACCACCATCACCTCTATTCAGTTGGTCACGGTCACTTTTACCATGAGCTGTGATTGGATGGGACCTCGGTCCTGTGGTTGAACCCCCCTTTTTTTCCTCTCCTTTTTTTTTAACCCACATGGATCACAGCCTGTTGCACAGAAAGAAGAGCATGCTCACTGTACCAGCCAATAGATGGGCTCACCATTTCTCCTCGTTTTCTTTGTCTTTTGTTTTCTTTTTGTTAATTATTCCAAAGCTAAATTTGGAGGAGACTTTTAAGGTCACCTTTTGTACCTATTTATATTTTATGTATTATTATTTATGTTGGAATTATTTTAAATGTTTGGTGGGGGTTTCTGGCCTCTGCAAAGGCTCTCTGTACATAGAATATATATATATATATAGTGTAGCAATACTTTGGCAGCGGTTTAATTTTGGGTTTTTTTCTTTTTTCAGCATTGAGAGTAGTGTGCATTTGTATGCTCAACTTAGTTGTTTAGCTCCAGTTCAGGTCCAGTGCTCCTCTGATTAAGAAACATTAACTCATCCGCTGTGGTGTATCAGGGCACTTGGTCACCACGTCATTTTCGAGCACCCTTTGTTTAGTTTGTGCTCTCCATTTTATTTCACTTGGTGTTGACTGAGCTGGCAGATCAGCTTCAGTCTGATTGTGCCACCTTTTTAGTTTCTCGGCAGCATCACTGAATTCCCGTCCATCCCGGTCAAAACGGCTGAGTTTCGGTTCGAGTTGCGCAGGACGGGTCTACTGCGGCACGACGGCCATCCGTCAGTTTGTGAAATCACCCGTCCTGCGACTGATGTTTCTCAAAACGTTTTCCAAGCTTTCACGCTTGAGGAGAATCACGACATCAGTTTCCCAGTAGTCATCAATCAACTTAATGAATATGGAAAATAGTAGAGAACTGTTTTAATCCACTTTGAAATGAAGGACATGATATGGGTTTCATCACATCTACATTGTTTCTCAAAAAAATTTGAAAGTTCACTTTGTACATCGTTCACTTTGCACTAGTTTGTTTATCCGTTGGGGCTTTAGTTGCTGGTTTTACACAATGCATTTTAGTGACATTACAAAAGTGATAAATTATTACCTTTTTATTTTCAAGTACAGTGTGTGCACTTAATTGAGAAGGGAAACTGATTTAAGATACACAAAATTTGGTGTTAAGGGTACAACATAGGTTTACGTTTCCTTGAACCAGTTCTGCATAGTTTTATTTGGGTATTAATCTCCTTGTTAACCTGCCTGTATACTGCAGTTAAGACATTTGACTGTATTAATATAACTGTTCTTATGAGAGCCTTGGCATCTCACTGTTAACGTTTGGTGTATTTGTTATTGTTGAGGTGTTTGTAGGGGTTTGGATGTTTGAGTTTGGAAAAATAAAACTTAGCTAAGATATCATTCAAGATCTTGTAGAGTCTGATTGTGAAGGTTTTGTCTTTTCTGTTTCTACTTCTGGGTTTTCCAAAGGTCAAGTTGATTCTAATGTGTAATGGTGCTCTTGGTCTCATCAGTTGGCTATATCTATTATACAGTCTTGATTTGGAGATGTGTTCAAATTCTCTCTTGGTTTTGGTAGCAGGTGATCTTTAACCACATGGAGTTGCAGACCGAAGCGTTCCCACCTCTGCGGCTCCCAGCCTGCTCTGGGTCTGTCAGCCGCTCGCTGCTTTTCAGTCAGGGTTGGCCTGATTGTCTGCCTTGGCAACAAAGCCCATCATCTCTCGGTCACAGAGCGTTTTGTTTTTGTCACAGTCTGCTGGTGTGACTGGGCTCCCCGGGGTGCCCCGTCCAGCCCATA